>CANNZV010004247.1:0-44645 GCA_947561585.1 Caprella mutica
CATCAACCCCTAACTTTCCCCAACCTGGACCACGCGTACCCCCATATACCATTAACATTTCCCCCATTCAACACTTCCACCCACAGACCAGGTACATCAGGCATGTCAATGGACACTTTTAATTTATGCTATAATTATCAGCTATTGACGCTATCCAATTTACTATTTAATTAAAAGCTGATGGGTCTAATATTATATAGTTCATATGCTCAGATTATACTCGCGGTAGTGCCTGGATTCTTAATTTACATTATATAGTAAAACTCCTGAAATTCCCTATACTGAACAATTCATATTTAGTCTGTCATTAATTGACCATTAGTTTCTAAAACTAATGACCATTCAAGGCTGGCTAAAGAAAACTTGTTCACTATACTATAGCTATACGCTTTACTCATGACACTGCATTCATTCACTATACAGGATTTCACTATAGAGGAGTTCTACTGTAGTTGTGTATCACATTTGTGTGTAATTAATCCTATCAGATTCTCAGTATTTTAATTGCAATAACAATTTTCCCCCTTCAACACTATCATAAACAAATAATAGTTCATTTGGTCATTTTTCTATAGAAGAATATTTAAAAGAATCGTAAATTGTCATCTAGCAAACTGTTCGGTGATATAAAATGTTGCATTGATCATAGTTTTTACGCTACAAAATCAGATTTCCTTTAGACATAAAACATGAAGTGGGGTGAAATCAATCATTGGAATTAATTAATAACGCTGTGAGAAAATAATAATGCAATATTTAATAATAGGAAGGATTACTTACCAACAAGTAGTATACAGAAAAAACTTCGAATGAGATGTTGGAAATCACCCTGCAACAATTAATATTATAAAACTTTTTCTTTCGTTTCACAAGAATGAAATCACTTATCGAAGACACCGATAACAATTTTCTGTTAAACACTCACTGATTCATCGATTACAGTTATATAAATTGCTGAAAATCTACTGTTCCTTTATTACCTTACACAATACACTCTTCCAAAATAATCAAGTTAAGACACTCACCAAACATGGAGAAGTAAACTATTCTTTCACACACACTATAAGCTAGTATACTACATTAATATATAATTTTTAACTGGCCATTGTCAGATGCTGATATCTGATTGGACGAGCTGACATTTCTGGCGTGACGTACTCGGCTCTGATTGGACGAGCTGACATTTCTGGCGTGACGTACTCGGCTCTGATTGGACGAGCTGACATTTCTGGCGTGACGTACTCGGCTCTGATTGGACGAGCTGACATTTCTGGCGTGACGTACTCGGCTCTGATTGGACGAGCTGACATTTCTGGCGTGACGTACTCGGCTCTGATTGGACGAGCTGACATTTCTGGCGTGACGTACTCGGCTCTGATTGGACGAGCTGACATTTCTGGCGTGACGTACGCGACTCTGATTGGATTGAAGCAATTACGCTAAAATATTTACTCCCTAGTCCCTATAGAACTTCAGAGTTCCACAAAATTTCTTCATAGTGTTTTGTAATTTTGTGATCTGCACACTTCATGATTGTTTAATGACCTGGCAGGGGGGCTCGGGGGCGGCACGCCCCCCGATATACCTACATATATTTTATGTCTAATCAGTAATGAACTACAAAAGTGTCAATAAGGATTAAATAATATAGGTAAATAAGGATTTAAAAACAGGGGGGCTCGTGACCGGGGGGGCTCATGACCAGGGGGGCTCATGACCAGGGGGGCTCTTGACCAGGGGGGCTCTTGACCGGGGGGGCTTATGACCTAGGGGGGCTCATGACCGGGGGGGCTCTTGACCGGGGGGGCTTATGACCTACACCCGATTATGTATAGCTCCCTAATATAGTATAAAAGTATATTATAGAAAAAAATAGATAGAAATTGAACAATTACCGAGAGACCAGGCACCGGTGTTCAAGTGGAAATTATCACAAAATTATGCTATTCATTACCAAAAAACCTTGTTCAACTTTAAGCAACTATTGTATTCTTGGTCAACTGAATTTTATTGTAAAATGTTGTAGATTAGAGGAATTGCAAAGCATATAATAATTTTTTAATTTTATGAGTGATTTTAGGCTAAGATTTTTATTACTGTTTTAGTCAAGGTTCATAGACTATAACAGGTTAAACGAATGGGGAAAAAATTGCCATTGAGAAAACAAATTTTCTGTCTTCCTTCTTGAATATCTCTTAAACGGTAGATTAAACTTGCGTGTGAGTCAGAATAGAATTCTTTAGAATTTAATAATCTATCGAATGGTATAAAAAATATTTCAATGAAATGGTTATTATCACAGCAAAACCAACAAAACTAACTGCTATTCACTACGACAATTAGCAATGGAAGGAACAATTTCTCTTTCTTATTGAATATCTCTTAAACGATAGATTAAACTAGGGCGTGAGTCAGAATAGAATTCTTTAGAATTTAATAATCTATCGAATGGTATAAAGAATATTTCAAAGAAATGGTTTTTACCACTGTTAAAAGAACAAAAAGCTAACTACTATTCACGTCGTTGTCCGTTGATTAATGGGCACTGGTCAACATTTTCATCCGCTTTAATTACTGTAGCTAAAAGCCTAAAATAAGAACAAACATAATATTGCAATAATAAAATAAGAAATAAACAATGTATAATGTCAATTATTTGTAACATAGGTTTTAATCTAAAGAATAGGTTTTCATATAAAGAATTTGTAGACTCAGCTCTTAGTAACATTTCGTACTATTTCTATTCACTTAACCTGTTATAGTCTATGAACCTTGGTTTTAGTGGCTTGAGGCCGAAGTTAGTTAGTGTGCCGCAATATACTTGATTCACCCTAAGTTTTTCACCCTAAGAGTTTGGGTATCTAAAGTATCATACAGATCATTCATATCAGTTCATAATAATGAAAATATTTGAAAATAGCATATGGTATCTACTCAATCAACGAACAATATGAAACTGTGACAGTAGGTAGTGATATGGGTCCTGTAACAATCTGACATACAGAAACTTAAGATTAACCTAGACTAACCTATGTTAATACACTTTTCTAACACTTAGAGGTCACCCTAAATATATTCATACCACTAAAATTTTAGAGAATTCCAGTTACGACCAATAAAAATTGGCTAAAATTTGATTGAGTTCATTGATTCCTTTAAAATCGTTCAAAATGAAACCAATGGGGCAGTAAACTATTAATTAAAGATTAAATTGGCCTACTGTCTGCCTGAATTGATGTATGGGTCACTACTACCTATAACTAGGGTTGTGACAATATACGTTTAAACTCAAAAATATTATAGTAGAAACGAATTGAAATGGTGTTTAATACTATACATACTGCTGGTCTAGAACGATTCAATACCGTTTAATTCTCACAGGGAATAATATTTTCTATATCTATGATTTAAACGCATATTGTCACAACTACCTCTATAACTATGCTTATTGGACAACATATGAAACTTCATTACTCAGACAATATGCTTTATATTATTTTGAATGCAATATAGTACGAGAATTAAGGTTCAAATTTAGTAGGTTAAGATTATTCCTGAATGCTCCTATCAGAGAAAAAATTAAGAGGCCCAGTGAAAAGATCTTTCCTATATGCCACTTCTTATCGGTAACTGAACTTATTCTTTACTTACTCTCGGCAACTGTGTTTTATCGGTTACTGTGTTTTATCGGTTACTGTGTTTTATCGGTTACTGTGTTTTATCGGTTACTGTGTTTTATCGGTTACTGTGTTTTATCGGTTACTGTGTTATATCGGTTACTGTGTTATATCGGTTACTGTGTTTTATCGGTTACTGTGTTTTATCGGTTACTGTGTTTTATCGGTTACTGTGTTTTATCGGTTACTGTGTTTTGTCGGTTACTGTGTTTTATCGGTTACTGTGTTTTATCGGTTACTGTGTTTTATCGGTTACTGTGTTTTATCGGTTACTGTGTTATATCGGTTACTGTGTTTTATCGGTTACTGTGTTTTATCGGTTACTGTGTTTTATCGGTTACTGTGTTTTATCGGTTACTGTGTTATATCGGTTACTGTGTTTTATCGGTTACTGTGTTTTATCGGTTACTGTGTATTTGAATATACTTTTCTTGAGCTTTATCCAAATTTAATAATTTTTGTATCCGGAAACAAGCGTTACCTGACATGAAGTGTCTTCAGGTCCATACTATACTAGCAGTTTCACCGCCACGTTTTCACTGCTCTGTTTACGCGTCTCAATTAATCACGGTTTAATGAATGGAAAGAAAATTTGCAGTTTTTACTAGCGTTTCTACCGCCTTTCATTCATTTAACTTATTAATTGAAGAGGCGTAAACTGGGCAGTAAAACGCGGCGGTGAAACTGCTAGTATAGTATATGGGCCTTAATATTTTTTATAAAAAAATCAATTATCATAGATAATTTAATTAATTTATATCATTAGCGTCCTTCTATATATCTATCCTAATAATACCCATAGTGTGTTTATTTATCTATTTATTTATTTGGTGTCCACTATTACACGACGGGTATTAAACATGAAGAATGTAACTATGATACGCACGGGAATATATTGACTTGATATTTAAATTCTTTTGTTTTTATTCAATTTTTAAATATTTGTAATCTATGAAATAAATTAGACTATGCATGTAGAAAGTTTAATTTAATTGAATTCATTAAAAGAAACCTAATAACGGGTAATAAATTGGTATTGATGATGAAGACCCGTTATTTTTAACGGGAAATTACACTAGTATTCAATAAAAAGAATAATTGAATCATTTTCAAACGTTACTATACCTAGCACCGTTATAGTTTTTGTTACTAGGTAATCTACTTTGACGACTTAACTCATTATCATAAAATGACGGCAGTAAAACGTATAATATGAATTATTTAGTTTTAAATCATTACTAATGATATAAAATACATTAATTTAACTCTATTAAAAAATATTCCACTGTTTTAATTGGTTTTACTGTAAAAATATTCACATTAATATTTCATTACTTAGCTAATATTATATGAAGGTGGAATCTTTTCACTGTACAGTGTGTAGAGGCTAGGAAGGATCTTATATTACGTATTAGTACCTTCGCAGAATGCGGGAAGGTCATTTTTTAGCCGTCGTTTTTTATTTATTTATTTATCATCTTGTTATTCGCTTAACTGAAAAAGTGTTCAACCAAATTGTCTGAAATTTGGTGAAACGATTGGTCCATGTCCAGTGACCTGCTGGTAGACTTTTATGAGTGACCTGGTCAAAGGTCAAGGTCATGGTCATTTATAACTCAAAAAGTGTTGAATCATATTGCATGAAACTTGGTGGGACGATTGATAAACATGCAGGAACCATTTTGTTAGATTTTGAGAGTGATCAGGTCAAAGATCAAGGTCAAGGCCATTTGTAACTCAATAACTCAAAAAGTATTCAACCAAATTTTTTGAAATTTGATGGTACATTGGTCAATGTCCAGGAACAATCTGGTAGAATTTTGGGATCGATCCAGTCAAAGGTCAAGGTCATATTAATAACTCAAAAAGTATTGAACCAAATTGCATGAGACTTGGTGGGACGATTGGTTATTATTCAGTTAGCAGTTTCTCAAATTTTAGGAGAGAACGGGTCAGAGCGGTGGCGAAGGTATGCGCTCTACCGAGTGCACATAATCTAGTTACTTATATTATTCATTACTGCTAATAATATTCCATTACACAATATTTTCATTAGTTACACTTTACTTAGGCCTATTCATGTTTGATTATTTGAAAATGTTAACGCTTTAAGATTGATTTTTTGATATTTATAGTAATCACATTTTATTATAATTATCTGTTCTACACAGTAATCACGGTTGAGGGGATCATCTCCTGGTTTTGCTAGCTACCAATACTACTCCTCTGGTTGAGCTGAGATTTTGACATAAGGTGTAAAATGCTCCGATATATTGTTTTTGTTCATGGAAACTTTTCATTTTGGGGCACCCCTCCTATCGTGGGGGCCGAAAACCCTGTTTTCACCCCCCTCCCGAAAAGTCTATAGACTCAATGGGGGTCGGTCATACAGAAATTTTTTGGAGAGCTAATATGTTCAGCTCGACCTTCCTAATATCGTCCAATGAGCGTTTTTTAAATTTCGATCTCTAACTTATTTTTTTCATTTTGAGTTTTTTCAGTTTTTCGTTTTTTTTCGTTTAAAAAATAAAAAGTTAGAGATCGAAATTCAAAAAAGCTCATTGGACGATGTTAGGAAGGTCAAGTTGAACATATTAGCTCCCTATGAATTTTTCTGTATGACCAAGCCACATTGAGTCTATAGACTTGGTGCGAGTACGATTTGAGTAAAAAAGTTACCGAGATATTGGAGTAAAAAAAAAGCTCATCAGGTCGCTTCATGGGGACCAAAGGTCCCCCCTGGCTATGACTGAGCCCTCTACTGAAAATAAAACATCGGGTCGATTCGGAGGAAACAAATAGCCTCCTTGGAAGCCATCTACCAAAAATGGGAGGCTATTACACAGCAAAACAAACAAACAAAATCCCCCCCTCCATTATTCGCACCCCTGATGCACTTCCAGTCGCCACAGCGAATTGAAATTTTCTGTACGTTTTCTTTAGACTGTTTTCTAGCGAATTGAAGTAAAAAAAAATCGGTCGAAATTACAAAGAGCAGGTAAACGATCCACTTAAATGAATGGAAAGCAAATTTGCATACTATACTGGCGTTTCTACAGCCTTCCATAATTTAACCGTGATTAATTGAAGAGGGGCAGAACTGGGCAGTGAAAACGAGGCGGTGAAACTCAACCGTGATATAGTATATGGGCCTTAATATTTATTATAAAAAAAATAATTATTTATTTGCAACCTTTTAAGTTAACTGAAATCTACGAATATTTTTTTTTTCGAGAATAGATTTGTTCCGGCGTATCCGCGCCGCATTATTAACGCTTTGCAAAGTATGGTTGCCGGTCAATTGATCCCCATACCATTTGATCCCCGGTCATTTGGACCCCGATCATTTGATTCCCAGTCAAATTTTTTGTTTGCTCATATATTTAGCATACAATAATTTATTACTGTTTTTATTTCTATATAGAATTTGCCATTTACTATTTAAATAGTGAATTTTATATACATATAATGAAAAAATAACAGAATTTCAAACAGCTAGACCTTATTATCGCAACAATTAATATTAATGGTTTTTATTTACAAATAATTTACCTTCACTACTAGCCAGTAAACATAATGCAGGTAATAGGAAAAATCAACCAACTCTTGCAAGCTAAAGTTAGGTATATCCACTTAAAAAGCTTAGTGAATATACCTAACTTTCAGTTAAGCTATTTTCTCCGTAACTATTACAAACATTAAGATCATGCAGGTGGGATAGATTGAAAATCATTTTATGGTAAATAGTATACATAAGTTATTTTACCATAAAATTATTTTTGATCTTTCCCACCTGGATGATGATATTAATTGTAATAGTTACGACAAAAAAGCTTAACTGAAAACTACCGATTAAAATTGTCTTACTGCTAAATTAGTTACTATACCAGGAGAAATAATTACGAGACATGCTCCTGATTTATTTGATTAGTCATATGTGCTAAATATAATAAATGAGGAGTATACCTGTACATTTAATTTTATCATTGATATTTTTTGTTTCCGGAACGTAAATTTGAAAGCATGTATTGTTACATATTTGAATAAAAAAAATTTAATTTCTTGTTAGCTGTTTTTACCCTTATTACTTAGTTTCTTTAAAAAACTTCATTGACTATAATGTGCATATTTCTATTATATGTTAAATAATTAATATATTCACATATAATAAATGATTACTAGGAGTATAAACGGAAAATATTACTGGGAATCAAATGACCGGGGATCATATGGTATGGGGATCATATGACCGGGGATCAAATGACCGGGGATCTTTTGACCAGGGATCAATTGACCTAGACGTGCAAAGTATACTAGGCAGTGAACACGTATATCCGCCGCGGTAGAAACGTTTTGCAAACTATACTAGGCAGTGAGAACGCGGCAGTGAAACTGCTAGTATAGTATGGGCCATATCAACTATACAGTATATTCCACAAAAAAGTACACTCAATTATAAAATTATATAAGCTTGCTATGAATAGAAATATATTTTATCCTTTTTGTTTTTAATGGAAAAATATTGTCTTTAAAAAAAAAAAAAAATATTTAGTAGTGTGTATCTTCAATACATTGTTTTCATATTATTTATTAAGGTTGCAAATTCTTTTGAAAAAAATAATCGATAAAATATGCATGGTTTATAATCAATAAACAATATAAAAAACATTGTATTAAAGAAACTGACTACTAAATAAATATGTTTCTACTTATAGCAAGATTATATAATTTTCAAATCGAGTGTACTTTTTTGTGGAACATACTGTATATATATGACTGACTATACAGTGTACACACCACAAATGTATCCACTGCCATTGAATATAAGTATACTAAGTATTAAAGTATACATTTAGCAGTGTGCATTATTTAATCTTCATATCTATGGTACCGATATATTATGTACAATATCGTAGAATGATGAACATGTAGAATCGTACAGATTCAATGGCAGTGGATACATAGTACATAATTATAGTAAGTACTATACTTTAAAGACAGTAAATAGTGCTGTATCACTCTGCGGTAGAACTAATAGCTACCATAATGACCCCCTATTTGTTTCACTTACGAACCAACCTAAGCCATTTCAAGAAAAAAATCGACTCCATCCCCAGTAAATTACTATGGCCATTTCTTTCGCTAGAGATATACTGGATCATTCGGCAGTATTTCTTATACGCAACAATTCAATGACGATGGTTTGAATTGGGGTAGGAAATAGGGTAAGTTCCGAGTTATCAGACGGTTCCACATTTTCGATCATTGGGTAAGTTCAAAATTATCGGTCAGTACTACATCTTCGGTCATATAAGAAAAAACTGTATAAAAATTATAATTATTACACAGTGCTATCTAATACGTTTGCAGAAGTATTAGATAGCACTGTGTAATAATTTCAATTTTTATTTTGTTTTTTCTTATATGACCGAAGATGTAGTACTGACCAATAATTCGGAACTTACCCTATATGAAAGAGTATAAAATAGTTAGCTATTATTGAATGTTTTTAAATGGTATCCATGATACCTGCAAGTATCATGGATACTAATTAAAATAATGTTAAAAAACAATTTTTTTAACTTTTTCTTATATGGTCGAAAATGTTGAACTGTTGGATAATTCATAACTAAGCCCATGTAAGTTTTATAGGACATTCTACACACTCATATTAATCCGATAGAGTGGCATTTATTGATCAATATTATGCATTCAAATTATAGGCAACCGTAAGTTAAATATTATGACATAAATACTGAGGATTGCTATACTTTCGAGGAGAATTATTGCGCATAATTTTCACATTCCTAGAGGTTTTATGGTACTACATAATTCATAAAACAATTTTGTCAATATTCTAAATTCTTCACAATTTAATGAGATACTTATAGATGGCCATATAAGAATAAGAGGGGAACCTATAATTGATATACTATCATATCTGATTAAGAGGGGATCCCTTTTTAATCTTCCATAGCCCCACCATAACTGATTAAGAGTAGATCCCCTTTTAATCTTCAATTGCCCCACCATAACTGATTAAGATTGTTTCCTTTTTAATCTTCAATTGCCCCACCATAACTGATTAAAAATAGATCCCGCTTTAATCTTCAATTTCCCCACCATAACTGATTATGAATAGATCCCCTTTTTAATCTTCAATTTCCCCACCATAACTGATTAAGAATAGATCCCTTTTTAATCTTCAATTTCCCCACCATAACTGATTAAAAATGTATCCTTTTTTAATCTTCAATTTCCCCACCATAACTGATTAAGAATATATCCCTTTTTAATCTTCAATTGCCCCACCATAACTGATTAAGAATAGATCCCGTTTTAATCTTCAATTGCCCCACCATAACTGATTAAGAATAGATCCCTTTTTAATTTTCAATTGCCCCACCATAACTGATTAAAAATAGATACCCTTTTTAATCTTCAATTGTCCCACCATAACTGATTAAGAATAGATCCCTTTTTAATCTTCAATTGCCCCAATAACTCCCCCCTCTCTGTCGGTTTAAATAAGACAGATGATGACAATTTAAGGGTATTGCGGTAAGTATTTCGGCAATGTATCCATACATTTGCTAGGCATACACTATCTATATAAAGAAACTCTTCCACACAATAAGCGAGGACATTATGCTAATGTAGATGCAATGGTCTGACATCAGCATAAATTGCTACGGCTCAATTTGATGCCCTTCTGTCACTAGCAAATATTCAATGATACTTGCCTTTCAGCCGATGGAGAATTCAACAAAGATTGATTCAAGAATATAATTCGTGTGATTCATTGATAAATTGGTCTTGATAATCAGATAATTAGTTATTAATTCCTTAAATTAATTCATTTTATTTATTATATGTGTTAACAGTAAGAGAGGAGTGTATTTGCAATAATTTTTACAGTTTTTTTACAAGTTTTAAGTCGGTGTCGAAATTTTTACTTTGCTCTCTGATTCAAAATGATTTTGAGTAGAGATGTAGTAGGGTAAGTTACGAATTATCGGTCAGTACTACATCTTCGGCCATATAAGAAAAAAATATATAAAAATTGTTATTTGATAGCACTGTATAATAATAATAATTTTTATATTGTTTTTTCTCATATGACCGAAGATGGAGTACTGACCGATAATTAAGAACTTACCCTATAGGTACACAAAAGAGGAGTTATATGGTTGGGCCATAGAAGATTAAGAGAGGGCCATATATATTCTTCTATGGCCCCACCATAACTTTTTTCTGGGGATATGAACACACACAAAAATATGTATTAGTTATTAATTAGTATTCAGTGATTCCGATTAGATTATTATTATAGATGCAATTATGTGTTGCGAGTTAAGTTCCGAGTTATCGACAGTTGCAAGTTTTCGATCATATGCTAATAAAAGTATATAAAATTAGTATTTAATTATACTTTTCATTGGTATCCATGATTCCTACATGTATCATGGATACGAAATGAAATGAATTTTGTACTTCATTTATGAATTTCACCTTACGTTCCTTCCATTTCGACTGAATTTCATCTGACAGAATATCACATGCGATAATTCATAGCATCTTAATTACTTTATGGAGATTAGATCTGAAGAAATACTTTCCATAATAACCAACGAGCAATCAACTTATTTTCCATTCGAAATACAAGCTCAATGATATCACAAACTGCTTATAATGTTTACTGCATCTACATAATTGAAGTTTTACTGATAGGCATCCGTAATTTGAATATTGAAATGAGAGATAATGCATATGATAACTGAGTAATGAGTTTTGTGTATTCATATTTATTTATTCATAGGAAACTAGGCGGTGTGGGATATATAGTTAATTAACTTTTAAAATACCATACATGTTTTTCTCTGATGCTGTGATTAAAATATGGGATTTTAGTTTACGAAATTTTAAACATAGTTATATGTATAAAATTTAAAACTAAGAAAAATTATATGAAAATGAAAAATAATGAAGTAGTAGGAAACAATAAAGAAATTCTAAAACTAGTAAGAAAAAATTACATTATACAATAAATTAAAAAAAATAAATTTAAAAAATCATAAATTTAAGATATATTTGTTTGAAGAAATTTATGCCTTCAGATTATTATGGCAAGTGCTCTAGTTCAAATTTACAGTTTATTTACCCGTAATGCCCATCAAACAATCACAACAATAGTTACCATAAACAATAGGACGATAAAGTCATCAATCTATATATGTAGTTATCACTCTTTGTGGTGATAATTATAATTACTTATCAACTCTAATCAGTGATAATTTATCTAGATTTCGAGTGGATTGGTTAACAAAGGACCATACACAGCAATCACAACTCTAAAGCACGTACAGCTAGGCACTCTTTAGGTGTCTGTACCTGTCACTGTTTCACTTGAGTTATGAAAGTTGTGGAAGAGGTTAAATAATAATGGAGAACATTTTGTGGAAGGTATTTTTCATGGGTAAGAAGTGGCGATATTGATTATAAATATATTGTTTTTTGAATTAAAATGAGCTCTATAATGAATTAGTATATTATTAATAGTCAATATTTTGAATATTTTTTGGTATCAATATACACCACAGATTAATATATCTTTAATGATTATAAAAATTAATATATATTGTAAGTCAAAGAAGATATTATGGACACTGTATCACCTTCTCTAGACAAATCAGAAAATGTATTCACAGAGCGTAAACTTGATTAAATTAACATTAATATATTCTCATGTAAATGTTCATATCTCACTTTTTCTTTTCAGGTCTTCTTGGTCTCAGTGCCGCCAAGTACGACCCCACCTGGGAGTCACTGGATTCACGTCCTCTTCCCCCATGGTACGATGAAGCCAAGGTCGGGATATTCATCCATTGGGGCGTGTTTTCCGTGCCTTCATTTGGATCCGAATGGTTCTGGGAGAATTGGCAGGGTCAGTTACCTATATTTGATTTCTGAGCATAAATAGGTTGCCACTTTTCTCATGAATTAATCATGTAAGATGCAAGAAGGTTTTGGCAGTTATTGAGCATTTTTCAGCGCATTGATGATATTTGTATTATAAATTTCGTATTAATTTCCAGCATGTAAAAATTGATCAGTACATAGATAGTTTCTGGTATATGTGATTCTTCAATTAGAGTGATTTCTTTTTTTAAATATATGAATGTTGCTTTATCCGTTCAATCTATAATGTCTTCTATTTTGATCCATCAAGGAGGCCACAGTGAATCTTATGTCAAATTTATGGAAGCGAATTACAGACCAGGATTCACTTACCAAGACTTTGGTCCTATGTTCACTACTGAGTTCTACAATGCTACCAATTGGGCTGAGATTTTCGATGCTGCTGGAGCAAAGTATATTGTTCTAACTAGCAAACATCATGAAGGTTTCACGAACTGGCCTTCTAACGTTTCCTGGAACTGGAATTCGCAAGATCTTGGACCACAGAGGGATTTGGTTGGTAGGTCTAGCTAGATTCATTCACAAGTGCTTAAAATTTTGAAACTTACATACCTGATACAAATTATAATAGGGAAACAACTGAAAACAATACTTAAGCTTTTGTTACTTTCAGGTGAGCTAGCAACAGCAATTCGTAACAATACGCCAGATATTCACTTTGGATTGTATCATTCTTTGTATGAATGGTTCAACCCTCTCTATTTGAAAGACAAGGAAAACTCTTGGCAAACAAATGATTTTGTTACCAGAAAAACTTTACCGGAGCTTCATGAAATCGTAAGTTGTATAACTAACTCGTTAACCTACTGGAACTAGTTAATATATTTATAGATTTAATGAGGAAACAAATTTTGCAGGTGGAAAGTTACCATCCAGAGGTGATTTGGTCTGATGGCGACTGGGAGCCTCAGGACTGGTACTGGAATTCTACAGTTTTCCTGTCATGGTTATTCAACGACTCACCTGTTAAGGATACCGTTGTTGTCAATGATAGATGGGGAAGTGGCATTCCTTGTAAACATGGATCTTATTACACATGTACTGATAGGTACAATCCAGGTGAGATCGTAAAGTTTTTTTTAGCATTTATTTCAAATATATCAATATTGGAATCTTCGCGAATCTTATATCGAAAAAAATTTCAATTTTAAAACAATGAAATTTTCTGGAAAATTTATGCATGCAAAATTTTCAGGAACATTACAATCTCACAAATGGGAAAACGCGATGACGTTGGATAAATTATCTTGGGGATACCGACGCAACGCTCCTTCAACGGATTACCTGACAATCGAAGAGCTTTTGAAGACCATGGCTGAGACAGTTAGCTGTGGAGGAAATATTCTTGTCAACGTAGGGCCAACACACGATGGCATGATTCCACCTCTGATGGAAGAGCGTCTCAGACAGATGGGACAGTGGCTTACTATCAATGGAGAAGCCATTTATTCCTCTATTCCTTGGGGTGTCCAGAACGACACACTCCATCCTGGTGTTTGGTTAGTTGATTTAGCATATTTCCAGACTAATAAAAGTTGCATACATTCTCATTATAGGAGAAAAAAAATATAACTGTATTCTTATGATTTAACTTTATATTATTATTGTATCCATAGATTTTCGAAGTTTTTCAAAAAAATGATAAAAAATTAATCCCTAATTGAATATTCTTTGTAGATTTTACCCATTATTACTAGTATCACTTAGGAATATGAACATACTGTGTGCGATTAATGTTATTTAACAAACCCGTCATTGTGTAAATAATATCTATGCTCTAATCTATTGAATATTATTACCATTTCCTGTTTAATTCTCTAGGTACACAAGTGCTAAGGACTCTTCAGTCTATGCCATCGTTCTGTCATGGCCAGACATGGGCTTGCTTACTTTAGGGTCTGTAGCATCAACTTCATCGACGACTATAACAGTTCTGGGAGACAAAGATGATGCTAGAACATTGCAGGTACGTGTCAGCTAAATAGTAAGGATTAATTTCTTTATAAACATATACTAATGGTAATCAGAAAGTGGAACTTAACATTGGTCGTTAAAGAATCTAACCTTTAGAAATTTATATATATATATACATTTATATCACATATATCAATAAATCAATCCATTCAGATAAGTAGGTTATAAATTGTAAGGGATATTGAACAACTGGTCTTACTTTTAATGAAATCATTGATTCATACAATCCCAATATAATAGTTATATAATCATTTTCATTTACAGTTCAAGGAAATCACTAAGGGAGTTCAGATAGCTTTGCCTCCTCAGTCCGAAATGTTGTCCCAGTGGGTCTGGGTTTTGAAGATGCAGAATGTTACTCCAATCCCCACCAAGATTAAGCATCCCAAGAACATATTTAAGAACTGATATTTCATAAATAATCTAATTAATAAATAAAGACAATGACTCTATTTATATCATGTAATTGCCAATTAAATCAATTCTTTATACTATGATGCAATATAGCTTTACCAAAATTTCATTATCGATTTGTAGTTACATATACTCAAACCAGACTATATTTATTAATCCTACCTAAATATTATCTTTATATATTAATTGTAATATTTCTCTGTCTATAGCATATTTCCCTGTTGAAGAGGCTATAGACACTTAAGTTTATTATCATTTGTATATCATACAGTGACCCGAGTCTTATAGGGTGGTGAGATAACGATAAGAAACTCTTCCTATCGATCTTTTGCGACACAGTCTTCAACGCATTCTTGTGACACGGCTGGGTCGATATTCTGGTTAAATTGTTTTTTCTGAAATAAACTGTGTGACTGCTTATGTAATTTCATTGAAGTTATTAGTGTTAATAATTAAATGCTAGATTTACAGTAAATTTACTGATTTACCAAATATATTCAGATTTGTTAAATAAAAATGCATAACAAAGTAAACAGGTTTTTCAAGGAAAGTTCTATTAGTGCATATATACATAATTATATATAGCATTCGATTTAAAGTCAATTGTTAATGATGAAATAAACAATTTTTAAACTAAGTATTTTTCTGCGAACTGCAAACTGAGTAATGCAGATTGGAGAGTTCTACATCTAATCTATAGGAGAATATTTCTCATACAAGCGTGCGAAAAACTTGCTCAATTTTCTCATCAGTTGCTCTACTTGTTCTATCAATCTCTGAGGTGATCGAGTTCGACATTTTCCATCTGCAGCTACAAAAGGAAGAAGATCTCCACAGTACTTCTCATTGTACTGTCGTGTGGTGAATCGAAAACATGATAAAAAGTAACAGCTAGGACGACCAGATGAAATTGATTTCTAATTCAAGAAATTGCAGTGTATAAATCTTTCAGAAACTTATGTATAGAATTAAACTATATATCTGAATTTTAATTATTGAGTAAGACGAAGTAGTTTTTTAAAATCACGATGGAAAATTGTCTGATATTGATGATGATTTCTTCTGTTTTATTAGGTAAGTTACATCAGATTATAATTTCGTTTCACCAATAAAATAACTGAAAGATTATTTAAACTTGTTAGATTTTGTATCTTTCAATAAGATAATTATCATAGTTTAATATGAGCTTTATTCATTTTCTTTACATTCAAGGTGGTACCTATTCTGTTAAGTACGAGCCAAATTGGGAATCTCTGGACGCCAGACCACTGCCACCCTGGTACGATGAAGCCAAGATTGGCATCTTCATCCATTGGGGTGTCTATTCCGTGCCTTCTTTTGGAACTGAATGGTTTTGGGAGTACTGGCAAGGTATTCTAAACACATTGTATAGGTAAATGTTACCTATATTTACTGTATTTTGTACGGTTATTTTAAGTCATATGAATTAATTAGTAACTTATATATAAAATTTACGAAAAAGTTTTTTTTTCATATCTTAGGTCAGCATTCTCCATCCTACGTGAAATTCATGAAGGACAACTACAGACCAGGTTTCACATACCAGGATTTCGCTCCTATGTTCACAGCAGAATTTTACGACCCAGAGCAGTGGGCGAACATTTTTAATGCTTCAGGAGCTAATTACATTGTACTGACAAGTAAACATCACGAAGGATATACCAATTGGCCTTCGAGCACCTCTTGGGGTTGGAATTCAATGGATGTCGGACCAAAGAGAGATATCATTGGTGAGGATCAAAATCATTGAACATGCTGATTTATCTTTTTAGATTTAATATTAAATAATTTTCTTCAGGTGATTTGGCGGACGCTGTTCGAAAGACTCAACCTCACATTCATTTCGGTTTGTATCATTCGATGTTCGAGTGGTTCAACCCTTTGTACTTGAAAGATAAAGCAAATAACTACACCACACAGTATTTTGTGGAGGGGAAAACTAACCCGGAGTTGACAGATTTGGTGAGTTTAATTGATTTTAATTCCAGATTCCGTTTATAGAATTCAATCTGTCACTCATTGCATTTAATTTTCTATCAACTTCATTTTATAATCATTTTTTCATATTTGATATAGTATTTTGAAATTCAGTCGATTATATGTACTTGCTGACAATCAGCTTCTTGAAATTATTTATCTCATTCACAAATATATTGGTTCTAGGTTAATACCTACCATCCAGAGTTAATTTGGTCAGATGGGAGTTGGGAGGCACCTGATACCTACTGGAACTCTACAAATTTCCTAGCCTGGCTTTACAATGACTCTCCGGTAAAAGATGAGATAGTTGTAAGTGACAGCTGGGGTAAGGGATGTGCCTGTACTCATGGAGGCTACTTTACATGTCAAGACCAGTATAACCCACGTAAGTATTTAATTTTGTACATAGGTTTATGTATAATAAGAATATTCACGTATTGACCCACTGGCAACAAGTTTTAATTTATATGATTCAAAACATTTTTGTGTAACAAATGAAATTTATAAATTCTAAGTCAAAATCATGATAGTTTCATTCATCTAACAGAAACTCTCCAATCACATAAGTGGGAGAGCTCTATGACCATTGATAAACACTCGTGGGGCTATCGTCGTAACGCAGCATCTACAGATTACGTCAGTATCCATGACATATTGACCAGGATGGCTCAAGCTGTTAGCTGTGGTGGTAATCTCTTGGTCAATGTTGGTCCAACCCACGACGGAATGATTCCACCACTTATGGAGGAGCGTCTGAGACAAATGGGACAGTGGCTTGCAATCAACGGAGAAGCTATTTACGCTTCAGAACCTTGGACTGTCCAGAATGATACTCTTACATCTGGTGTTTGGTATGTTTCTTTTAAAACAGAATAAACTATTAAAAGAGTAATTAAAGTCCAATTTGAAATCTAAATCAAAATATTAATTATTTTAGTGATTAAAACAAATATTCAGACTACTTTTAAGGTATTGCTTATATTAAAAGAGTATTGAATAGTTTTCATTTAAAACTTCTTAGCTCATAATTTTAAATTAACGTATCGCCATTACAGAAGTAAAAGATTCCGTCAAATTATAAAATAACCCTTCATTAATGCTAGTAAGACTAATTTGTTTACAGTGAACTTTAACAACAACTTCGAAGAGCTATGTAACGTATTTAATGATATTATTTTATCCATGTTATGTTCTCTTTTTCAGGTTCACAAGTAAGGACTCTGTTGCCTATGCAATTGTCCTAGACTGGCCTACAGAAAACATTCTATCGCTAGGATCTGTCCTAACTACCCCTATGACGAAGATCAGCATGCTTGGAGATTCAGATGGAAATGAACTACAGGTATGGTCATTAATTCAACCTATGGTAGAAATGTTATGATGGCATCTCTGAAACTTAAGAGTGAATCAACACAAAATTATTCTACCCCACACTGAATTGTTTTCTAAAAATGTAGCCAAAAATGTTTGTACTATAGTTTGGTTTCTTCATCTGATAATTAGCATAAGTTTAATATATTTCTGTTCATATCTGAATACAGAGAAAAAAGATCTAAATGTCTTTGATCATGTTTAATTGACATAATTTTTTTTCAGTTCGCTGATGGGACAGGCATATTGCAAGTTGTTTTCCCTTTGAAATCTGAGGTTCGAAGTCAGTGGGTGTGGGTCCTGAAGATGGAACATGTTATACCGAAACCAACGAATTGGATCGAATGATCTCTGGTCAAATTTAACTTTTTTCAGTTAGTTGCTTAGTGTGATATATTTTATATATTTTCTAGCAAATCATGACTTTGTTATTTATTTTCTTTTGACATTCTTTTTAATCCTAATAGGGAATAATTTTAGAAAATACTGAATTAATAAGTTACTATAAAATAAATTAAAAAAATCGATTAAGATATATTTAAATTTTGATATAGTTCCATTTGATCGGTTGTATCTAATTTATTGTCAATTTTGATATTTATATTGATATACATATTTCATGGCTTATGATTTTCCCCATTTATCGATTTCATAAAGATGATATAGTTAGCCACCTTCTTTTTTGACGTCTTCATTAAAGTCCCTTGCATCGATTTTCTCTCTTTACTTCAGCGATATGGCCTTTGGCTACAAACCAAATGTTTAATTCTTCAATAAAAACAAATTAGATTATACTTATAGCTTCCATAAACGTATTTCTTCATAGTTTCATTCCAAATATAGGTTATTTATTTTGAGTATATCCCAGGAATGTTACAATATTGCGTTTCATTCGACATGATCTATGAAATAACTCTCCTATTAATCTTGCTGAACGTTAGCCTATATCGTCTCCGGGGAAATCTACGGAATGTAACAGGTGGATATCAATCCTGTAACTCAATGACTCTTGAAACTTCTCTACTGTTATCATATTACTTTAAATCAAGAGCATTAGTAATCGAAAGTTGGATCTATGGAATATACAAATTGCTGGTTTAATAGATATAAGCTTCATATATTGGCCAGCTGTCAGAGAATTCTAAATGAACTTTACCTCCCTCTACGTTTTAGTAAATAGGAGAAAGATACAAAAACTTTATAGGTAACTAGTTATATTAATACAAATAGTTAACTATGTCTTGATATATTTAGAAGGATATATTTTGATAACAAAAGTTTAATTTGAAATATTAATCAATAAATATTTCTTCTTTCGCTTTCTATTTCATGTTTTAGGCATCACGTTCGTCATTTTCAGAACCCATGCCCATTCTCCGCAATCATCAGGTAGTTGAACTACGAGACCGTCTTTCGAAGTAGTTACCTAGATAGACAAACGATTAATAAACAAATGACACCAATACACCAGAATATTCTAAATTGACTATTTGATTGAGTTATAAATTAACAATTACAAATACCTCTATTGGGCTAGCGCTGCATTTTCCTAAAACACTGAACGTCGAGTTCTGTGTAGCTTCAACCGAACCAAGAGTTATCTTATTATCCATTGGAACTGACAGAATGATGGCATAGGCATTTTCTTCCTTAGCAGTGTACCTTATGATAAGACATAAATTAGTTTAAAGATCATACTGGAGGACCTATCAATTAATGATTATGAACAAAATCAAAATCCCCGTAAAACCAATCTACACATACCAAACACCAGAGGTGAAAGTATCATTTTGGGCAGTCCAAGGTTTCGAAGCGTAAATCGCTTCTCCGTTGGTCGAAAGCCACTGTCCCATTTGTCTCAAACGCTCCTCCATAATTGGTGGAATCATTCCATCGTGGGTTGGACCAACATTGATCAAAAAATTACCACCACAGCTCACAGTCTCTGCCATAGTTTCTAAAAGCTCTTCTATTGTTAGGTAGTCTGAGAATTTAGCATTACGGCGATAACCCCATGAGACTCTATCCAGAGTCAGGGCATTTTCAAACTTATGTGACTGGAGAACTCCTGTAAAGGAATTGTACATATTTATTTCTTAATACACTTGATATATATTTAAGGATGAATTCAATGAAACGTCACCTACCTGGGTTATATCGATCCTGACATGTGTAGTAGGAGCCGTGTTTGCATGATGTGCCCCATCCCCACCTGTCGTTGACGACAACTTTATCTTTCACGGGCGAGTCATTGAACAACCATGCTAAGAATTCTCTTGAGGTCCAATACTCGTACGGAGCTTCCCAATCTCCATCAGACCAAATCAATTCAGGTTTGTATTTTTCAACCTTGACATAAGATGATAGATTTTGAATGTAGATATTTAATAATAAAGTGTGTGAATGGTGGTTTACACTGAAAAAGTAAACGAATTTATTTCTCACTATACAATATTTAAAAAAAAAAATTCTAGAGAGAAAGTTAACCCTAATTAGACTGACAAAATTTAGGTCTCCAAAAGACTGAGTGCGTAAGATTCGCTACACAATTGATATGTAGGAAACCAGCGACTCGAATTGTATAAATACGAACCAAGTCTCGAAGTTCTGGAATACACTTTTCGGTTACGAAATTCTGCGTTTTGTACATGTTATATTTGTCGTTGAGGTAGAGAGGGTTGTACCATTCGTAGAGGGAATGGTAGATTCCGAAATGCATATGATTCGCCATGACAAAGAGAGCATCTTTAAGTGAACCTGGAGATGAAAATTGAATATTCTGAAGATTATAAATTTTCTTGAAGGATTATAGGTACAACAAGAAAAATAACAATCCATATTTTGATTTTGAAATTGACTTTACTTAGAATGATGTATCAGACAATTAATTTGATTCTTTGAATTTAGTTTCCCATCAATGAAGCCTCAGTTTGCTACTAAATTGTTAGGATTTTATATTGCATGTAATATTTTAGAAATAAAATATTTCAGGTAATAAAGTGGGGGTAGGGTTTTAAGACTCCTAATCTTTAGTGTCTACAGCATAACTTTATCTTTGAAAATTTTTCTTTTTATGTCTAGCCCTCGTTGACTTATAACATAATTAAAAAAATATTTACTGAATATTGAAAGCGGTGAGGATCTTCTAGCAATAAAATAATTTCCAATCCCTGCGATGTCTCTACTACAAGATATGCATTACCTATCACATCCCTTTTGGGGCCAATGTCCATCACATTCCAGTTCCAGGCAAGGTCAGAGGGCCACATCGCATACCCATCATGATGCTTGGCATCTATCACAAGGTATTGGGCTCCAGATGCGTTGAAAATGTCAGCCCATTCGAAAGGATTGTAAAATTCACCAGTAAACATTTTGGCGAAGTCTCTGTACGTAAAACCAGGTCTATAGTTTTTCTCCATGAAGCTCACAGTTTCTGGACTTTTCGCACCTGGAATTCAATAGATTTTCAATTAATTTAAAACATTTAGATCCATTTTATAAACATATATAGTATATACTCTATTTAGAACATACGGAAAAATATTCATTCACTATTATTATTCCCTATTTTCAATCGAATTATAGACCAAATTAATACAAATTAAAAGATATTTTAATCATGAACCATCTTGGTACTTCAATCTAGATACGAAGTAATTAAAGTAATTTCAATTGCCAGCGGCGTATCCGTAAATATATAATAATGTTTGCATTTAATCTTTCTTTATTCATCTTCAATTTTGCCTCCATGAATGGTTTCATTAGATTAAAGAAATTCTTAAGAATATCTTCATAAGATTTTTTTAAAAGGATATTTTTCAGTACACTATCCAATTCAATTTACTCTAACAACATTTTATTAATTCTATACTCACTTTTCCACGTATGCCAGAACCATTCACTCCCCACCCCGGGGACTGAGTAAACCCCCCAATTCACGAAGACACCAATCTTGGCTTCATCGTACCATTGGGGCAAAGGTCTGGAATCCAAAGACTCCCAAGTTGGTTGGTAATTGGCCGAAACGGAACCTAGAGAGAACTTGCTATGAGAATGGTAATGAAATTACCATTTCGGTTTCTATGTATATGAAGTGCTGCAGTCAAGGAAAAGTATATATACAGTTTACTAATTTCTCATTTCCAAAAAGATATTTAAATGCTTGTACAATTTTTGGATTGATCTGAGTACAAGACCCACGCAGAGAAAAAAAATTAATGATAGAGTCACTGATGAATGAATAAGATGACATAATTACCTAATCTTAAACGGTTTAATATTAAAAAATTCTACTTCAAACGAACAAACTTTAAACACACTGATAATTTTTTAAATTTATAAATGACTCACTGTACAACAGTAGTAAGTGAATAACACTAATCCAATATCGTCCCATCATTGTAGAGCTTGATCGACGGACGCGAAGGGTATCGTCTACACTGACGAACAATCTTCCAATACTGATATCATCTATGCTGTTGCCTTTGTCTCTTTATCATGGCTATCTGATGTATCTAATCAAGTGAATTTTGCCCTAAAACTAGAATCAACGTTTGGAATTCCATTGTTTAATGTTTAAATTACGTAATAGAAGAAAATCAGAAACTGAAATGTTTACTAATATCATGGATACTTACGACCAAAGAAAAGTGTATTTGTAACGATTCTTTACAATTTAATAATTTCACGTTTCTAAAAAGAAACTTATAACAAATTTGTAATATGTGAAAATAATAAGAAATAAAAAAATTGTGATTTGTGAAATTAGCATCAAACAGTGAATCTTTTCTCTGATAGTACATCATCACAGTGACTCTTTTCTCTGATAGTACATCATCACAGTGACTCTTTTCTCTGATAGTACATCATCACAGTGACTCTTTTCTCTGATAGAACATCATCACAGTGACACTTTTCTCAGATTGTACATCATCATAGTGACTCTTTTCCCTGATAGTACATCATCACAGTGACTCTTTTCTCTGATAGTACATCATCACATTGATTCTTCCCTCTGGTAGTACCTACAATTATGTATATTAAATGATAAAATCAACTCAAGTTGAAGTATCTGGCTTATCTTACAGATAAATACTGTTAATGACTTACATAGTTATAAATATTGGTTCATATTGTTTAGAGGTGAGGCACATTGATATTTATGTAGCTTTATATATATATTCATTAAATAGATTACCTTCCAACATCTTCTTAAATTCTCCTTCAGCTTTTGATAATCCTATTATACTATTATTGATAGGATTACCTATATAGGTTGATAATAAGTATATCAACTGTAATTTAACTTTGGCAGTTTGATCCTGGATTGAGTTATTAAGTTTATCAACGGATACTATTAGTATTAATTGGCTTATCATGAAACTTCCACTTCATCATTTCGTGAAGTTAGTTACCTAATCTTCGGCAGCCTCTTCTGATGACTTCAACCAAACAATATTGAACTGGAGGTTAAATGATAAAATTATTATAATCAGTTAATATTGTTATTTTAGAATGGGAAAATTTATTAGTTTCCTGACTGATATTATTTATTATAATGAATAATCAAACGAGTTCAATAATTCAGTGATATAAAGACTGTAAATAACATTTCTAAGGGAAATAAAACTAGTGGTGAGTTAATGCATTAATTTATACTATAATGAGAGAAGAGTCTGTCTGTCTGTCTGTCCGAAGCCTTTGAAAATTATAAAGGAAAAACTAATCATTAGTGATTTTGACAACGATTCATACTAATATTATTATTTAAAAAATCACAGTTTTGACTCTTGAGAGTGAGAGATAATTGTATTGAATAAGTTTACATATATGTATAAATAATACGTGCATGCATTTAAATATATAGTGTAACATCGCAGTGTTTCTTATTTTAAGCTTTAATAACTTCCTTAATATTGGATTAATCTTAATTCTGTTTATTTTAAAAGAATCTCAAGGCTTGGGAAATTTGTTCATTAGATACATTTATCTATGTTAATTTAATAATAATGGATACGATGAAGCAATTAAACACCCTTATATTCTTTTAGAACTTTCGAATAATCCAGTATTCATTCATTGTCAATATCCTAATTTTGACCAATGCAACACGAAAAATAAAAAGTTATTTTGATGCCAAAAATAAAACAATTACATAAATAGTTAATAAATGATTAAAATAAATATAATGTAAGTTATTATGGACCAGTGTATTAGCCGTCAAAAATGAAGGACTGTGATTTTTTTTAATTTTTAGGATAGAATTGACTGGATATTCATAAAAAGTATCTGGTGAAAGTACTGGATATTCATAAAAAGTATCTGGTGAAAGTACTGGATATTCATAAAAAGTATCTGGTGAAAGTACTGGATATTCATAAAAGTATTTTTCAAGATTTTCTGTGTCACGGATGAAATTCGATTTTTCGAATTTTGGTTTTTCTGATCATCTTTTGGGTTTCTCGTAATTTCTCTTATCCGTATTTTTATTTTCTTTATTTTCTGTATTCCGTATTTTTCATTTTACCGAGTTTTTTGTTTTCTGTAGTTCTCAGTTTTCCGAATTTTTCGATTTGGATTCTCCATCTGATTCGTATTTTCGGTTCATCAAATTTTTGCTATGCATGTTTTTCCGGATTTTGGATTTCAGGTATTTCAGATTATCTGTTTTTTCAAATTTTCGATTCTCCGAATTGTCAGTTTTTCTGAATTTCGATTTTCCGAATTACCGTTATTTCTGGATTTTCGGTTAAATATTTTAAACGTTAAAGCGTGACATTTTTCTTGCAACCAATCTACTAAACAACGAACATTAGAAAAACAGACAAATACACACTTATTAGTACATAGTACATATAGGGTGATGTTTAATAAAATGATGCCTAATTTTTCTTGGTTTTCTTTTGCTTTTCATTTCATCAATTTAATAAGATATTCAAGAAGAAAATCCAAAAGTTTAATAATTTCTTCATGTCCCTTTTTCGTTTTTCTTTTCTGGTCCCATCTGGAGAAGTACTATAATGTACGTGAAAGATGTATTCAAAATCTGAGAGAGAAATAAAAACTAAATTAGGAAAATGAAATATTTTGATGTGAAATATAATAAATGGAAACCACTTAACAATCGAAAACCCATAGAATTAAAAAATGGGCATTTACATTACCATCAGAATACTCTTATAATCCTATCATGATTTATATATTCCAAGTAGAGTTAAACTAATTAAGTGTCCGAGTACGGCAACGATATCAAAATTCATTTTTTTCCTAATTTTAGATTTTAATTTATTTCTCAAATTATTTTGAATTTGACCCTCACCCCCAAATAATTTGAATGATTCAAGGTAAAGTAGCCATTTATGTTGATAGGTTTCATCAGTTCCAACTTAGTTAGAGTTGAATCAATCTGAAATAGAAATTCAATATCAGGTTTGCATACATAAAAATAGAAAAACAAATAAATTATATGCATAGAGTTAGAATTTGACGACAATAAAACTTTTTTATTTTGAACTTTGGTTGTAGGGTAATTTATCAGGGGCAACGATAAAAGCCCACACGACAAAATCCCTAGCGTCAAAAGCCCATTGACAAAAACCCACACCGACAAAACCCCACACAGACAGAAGCCCACACCGTCAAAAGCCCACACCGACAGAAGCCCACACCGTCAAAAGCCCACACCGACGAAAACAAAATTAGTATTCCTGCAATATAAATAATCCTCATATGTAAAGTTGGACGAATAATAATCTAATAGTTTTCTTTCTACGGAATCATTGTAAATTTGTATTATGCACCAAATTAGGGAGCTGCTATCGCAGAACTTAATTTTAAAACACTTTAATTTATGTACTAAAATTTTAGTATATACTACTGGAACATTTAGTCAGATGTCAGGTAACCAGCAGACGTCTTGTTCAGTTGTCATGTAGGATAACTGATACTGATTCTATAGAGTTTGCTAGCTTTAGTCTTAGATTCTATAGCCAAGTTCTCCGTAAATACTTTATTTGGTTACAATTATGTATGCCCCTTATACATGTGTAATTAGTCAATTAGTATGGTTGTTGATGTCCTGAATACAGATTTTATTCTAATTTTTCATCAAACCGTGGAGCAACCGTTAGCATATAACTGTAAAATAAACGAAATGTTTTGTAGTTCCTTATTTGTATATTGTATTTAACTTGTTCCAGGAAAGCAACGATTTTTATTTATATTTACTCGCAGTTTCCATAGTCTAGTGTTTTAAAATTAAGTTCTGCGATAACAGCGCCCTAATTTGGGGCATAGTACAAATTTACAATGATTACATAGAAAGAAAATTGTTAAACTATTATCTTCCTTCGTTCCAACTATACATATATGGATTATTTATATTTCAGGAATACTAATTTTATTTTCGTCGGTGTGGGCTTTTGTCTGTGTGGGCTTTTGTTGGTGTGGGCTTTTGTTGGTGTTGGCTTTTGTCGGTGTGGGCTTTTGTCTGTTTGGGCTTTTGTCGGTGTGGGCTTTTGTCGGTGTGGCTTTTTGTCGGTGTGGGCTTTAGTCGGTGTGGACTTTTGTCGTATGGGCTTTGGACGCTAGGGATTTTTGTCGTGTGGGCTTTTGTCACTCTTCCAATTTATCATACATATATTTTGGGGAAAAATTATTAGTACCTGAGTGCGAATCTGATCATACGAGATTCGTGTGTGTGCGCCGGTGTACTATGCCTAAGTGAGATCCGTGCTTACTTGAGATGTTGGCATATGAGAGGCGTAGAGTTGATTGTGGGCATGGCGTTATGGTTTCAGTATCAAGTGTGCCACGATAGTGAGAGAGACCAACTGCAGTGAACCATCCTGATTTTTAGAGTCATGCGAAATTATAACCCCTCTAAAGTTTAAAGTAAAATGAATCTATTTCAAAAAGTAAGAAAAAACTTTGTACAGTCTTTCATGAAAAGGGCAGTTTTCTATTCATCTCCTAATTCCTCTATAGTAAAGAAATCTCTCTATAGTGAACTAGTTGAAGTTCACTATAGAAGAATTCTACTGAATTTCATTTCTTAGAGCTCTAAAAATTAGGATGGTTCACTACATGATTATAGAGGAGTTGCGCTGGTAGAACTCCTGTTTCAATTAATATAACTAATTTACTATACAGAGATACCTACGTAGAAAATTTTTGGCTATTTGTAACAGACTGAACTAACTATGTTCACTACAGAGGTTAGATCCCTATACAGGAGTCTACTAATCAGGTTGATTCAGTATAGAGGAGTTCACTCTAGAGGAGTTCTACTGTACAACAACAACAGTTCTCTATTCATTTCTTAAATTTTCTATAGTGGAGTAATCTCTATAGTGAACCAGTTGAAGTTCACTGTAGAGGAGTTCTGCTGCATAATAAATGTCTGCCACCACTATCAACTCTGCCTCACATACATGATCAACTGGAACACAGTGTTACCCAGACTCTCTCACTATCGTGGCATACTTGATACTGAAGCAGTATCGCCACGCCCACAATCAACTCTCCGCCTCTCATATGCCAACATCTCAAGTAAGCACGGATTTCACTCAGGCATGGTACACCGGGGTGGACAGGCAATCGTATCAGAGAGTTTATATTGTGAGGTTGTGTGCTATTTTTGCTGCGCCAATCGATTTACAAATAGTATTTCTTTGTTGGAACGTGTGGCTTCGAAAGTCGCTGTAGACAGTTGGATAAATACAGCTAAGTGGCATCAATAGTGGGAGAGCGTGACTT
The DNA here is from genome assembly GCA_947561585.1 of Caprella mutica. Taxonomy (NCBI): domain Eukaryota; kingdom Metazoa; phylum Arthropoda; class Malacostraca; order Amphipoda; family Caprellidae; genus Caprella; species Caprella mutica. The sequence continues at coordinate 28,176 of CANNZV010004247.1, forward strand.
CCGAATGTTTGTTAAATTTGTGATCTACCAAATGAGACCAGACTGTATTCTGGTGGCTTAAAGTCTGCCGAGTTTGCGTTGTTTGGAACAAAAACGCGGGCGGGTTCAGTTTGCAGAATCTGATTTTCTGTGTTATTGTGGAAAAATGTTGTGGTGTTTATTAAACGCTGGGTGGGTGATGGGAAATCTTGGACCTAATGGAGTCCGTATATTCTAAGTCTGATCCGTTCATTCAAATTTTGATTCTCAATATATTGATATACAGGGTGGCGGAAAAGTAACTTTACACTTTTAAATGTTTATTGAAAGAAAACAATTTCTACTACAAATATCAAATAGATATGAATTTACAGACAAAATCTCGAAGTTTTTTTTTACAATATGTATGGTGCAGATACAAAAAACTCTCGCCAGTGAAACCATGGCCATATTAAGAGAAGCATTTTCAAGTCGCTTAATTCCACGTTGTAGTGAAATCTCATGGCCTGCTCGATCTCCTGATTTAACCCCTCTTGACTTCTTCCTTTGGGGGTATTTTCAAAATTGAAAGCTTACAAAAATAGGCCTGAAAATCCCAAAAAGTTGAAACTCAGCATAGGTGAAGAAATTAAATAAATTACGAGGGTCACACTAGAAAATGTTTTGTAAAATACTGTGCGAAGAGTGCGCTCTTGCTTGAACAATAACGAAGAACATCTGAAGGACATCATTAAAAAAAATTAACTTTATTGTCTATGTATACATACAGTAAAAAAATCTTTGAGATTTCGTCTATAAATTAATATATATTTGATACCGATAGTTGAGTCGGTTTTCGTACAATAAACATTCAAAAGTGTAACGTTACTTTTCTGCCACCATGTATCTATGAATAATATTGATGATTGTAGATACATCATTAGATTCTGCTGTAAACCTTTATATAAACTAATTAGATTAAATTTACCAAACGATGAAAATCTTTATGAACTGGTGTGTCTTGACCTTTGAATGCGACAATTGTTTCGTAAGCTTCACCAACCTGGAAGTAAATCAATTTGGACATAATTTTGAAATTCACCTTTAGAAATATCTCAGTACTCGGACACCCACAGTTCTCAGAAACTGTGCGTTAACACAGGTCATGAACAAATTTATCTTTTTAAAATTTTGATTAATCTATCGTGACTTTTGCCAATGCCTACTTTCTGAGAACTGTGACTGATCGAATACAGCAATGTTTCCATATATATGTTTGCTTCATTTCACAAATTTTTCCTCACCAAACACGAGTATTTCTCCCCAACGTCGAAAGCTTGAAAGATGTAGATGTACATTTGGATCACGGACAGGATAACCAAAATGGTTTGATATTTCATAAGGCTATAGATTGATACGCAGCATATCAGAGCGTGCAATCCAATTGATAACGATACCAAAAAGGAGAAAGTTGAACCCACATCCTTATGTATTTCATGAAACTGAAAAAATACAGACCTGTGTTATTAACGAGTTGTGTTTATTTGGTACTGGGACAGAGTATCGAAAGACAAAGTACCGAAAGACAGAGTATCAAAAGACTAAGTATCGAAAGACAGAGTATCGAAAGACAAAGTATCGAAAGACAAAGTATCGAAAGACAGAGTATCGAAAGACAGAGTATCGAAAGACAAAGTATCGAAAATTCAATCGAATTTATAATATAATTATAATTGATCGAATAGAAAATTGATTGAATGAAAAATTGATCAAATGGAGAAATACATTAGTTATACATAACTTGAAGTATGAATTTTGTTCATTGACCGACAGTTGGGCCGAAGTCAATTGCATGTGTCCCGCTAATTGGACCCGCCAAAAAATTAGCCGAAGACATTTGGGCCGTGGCAATTGGGCCCCAATGCAATTGAGCCTAGTACAATTGATCCCCAAGAAATTTGGGCCAGGGCCACTATTGATCACATTAATAAAACGGTTACAGCAGACACTATAGAGAAGCTTTACTTTGTTAATACAGTAGCAAATTAAGTTGATACCATAGACTCTGATAAAAGTGTACTCGGTAACAACCCAGAGAATAAAAATTTGTCTTTCGATAAAAGAACACTGCATATTTAACTTTTGCTTAATGTTTCATTAAGGTTTATTTCGTAGATATGAAGGCCATTCAGAAGAAATAGACACAATCCTCTTTTCAAACCATGTGTTAGGAGTTTCTTCAACCGTGTCATAGAAAGATCTGCCTCGTACCACTAACGTAATTGAAGGGTGGTACAGATCGAGCGATGCACAACACAACTCAATATCGTCACCCTGCTATTTTTTCTTCATTGAACCAGGTTAGGGAGGCACGGCCTCAACTTTTTTATTTCTATGCTAAATGTCCTTTTATTTTTGTCTTTCTATACTTTCATTTTCTATATTTTGTCTTTCTTTACTATATCATTCTATAATTTGTCTTTCAATACTTTGTCTTTCGATACTTTGTCTTTCGATACTCTGTCTTTCGATACTCTGTCTTTCGATAATTTGTCCTTCGATACTCTGTCTTTCGATACTTTGTCCTTCGATACTCTGTCTTTCGATACTCTGTCTTTCGATACTCTGTCCGCACACCGTTTATTTGGTTTTTTGACATGAAATACTATGTATCAGTACTTGTACATAACAGAAATTATTCAAAGGTCCCTTACATGCTTAATATAAACTTATCTAGATAAAACATGTGTTGTATGTAGTCACTGATTAAGAATTTAATCTGAATAGTAATATTGATGATTATTGCAGTTACTGTGAATTAAACGCCACAAAAGTCCCCGTTTCCTATTTCTACATATTGTAATAACTTCGGGATATGCTTCGAAATTATTTAAGAATATATAAGACAGGGTATAATAAAAGCGGGTTCTGCCTGTATTGTCAGCCATTAAGGAGAGGGGACAATATTTATGTACAGTCATCATAACAGTCGAAAAATATTGTTCTTCTTGCGCCAGTGGGTGCGTATTTATTGGGAAACGCCTTTCGAAAGCGAGGTCTTTGTTACGGCTGATGGTAAAAGCTTCACGCAAAGTTTTGACTGCCGTCTTCCTTCAAGATCTCGTTTTTACTGGTTGACTGATATTACAGTTGATGGGCTGGTGAAAGTGGGCATTGCTTACCTACTTGTTGTAGGGAACTATGATGCCCCATTAAGCCAATTAGGAGTACTCTATACGGTGGGGGAACATCAACCTTCAGAAGGCTGCAAAATCGTTAGACTGAATATACGATTCAAAGACATATTTTTTACGCGGATGGGGTGGTTTCCTGTGGCACTGCACCAGTTGAGATCGCCAACAAATATTTTAAGACAGGTTCGTAAATGAAAAATGGATGGCACACTGGCGTTAGTCTTCAGGTGAGCCGATGAAGCTACAAATGAGGGATACCGAGTATCGAAGCACTCATTGACCGCATATACGAGAAAGGTATAATGCAGAGATCCAGAGCTGGATCCTGAAGGGTCGGTTGATCTCGTGGGAGGGCACCCTAACTTGTTCATTTCAGAGCCCTTCCACGGGTTGATCTCGTGGACGAGGCTGTAGTCCAGTCGATGAAGGACAAGATTCGGCCGGTTATGGAATACAGCGAACTCATTAAGTTTCAAGAGAGTCACACTGGTCATGATACGGTTGCTATATGCAATGAAAAAGTGCTCAAGGTGGTGGAGCTCTAGTCTACATAGCTACTGCTCCACGTTTCTGATGAACTATGGCATTGTCATGTGGAGAGGTATCAGGGTGAAGTCTATGCGTTGACTCGTGAAACCTGCGCCTCGAATAATGTCGATAATTTTTATTTCGTTGGATGTTGATGCACGACTTAAAATTTAGGATGACGTGGTTGATAAAGTTGTTGTATATGCCGAACGTGTGGATTCATCATCTGAATGGTTTTGTCTGGAGCCAAAAGAACCTGTTGATCGTGAATGAGGCCATCTTCTAGGGATTGCATTACTTAAGGCTGTCGATGGACATATTTGGTTTACACATGGAGCTCTACTACCTATGTCAATCGTGGAGGATTCCCCATTGACTAAGAAAGAGGTATGTCACATTTTAGAGTAAGTTCCATGTTATTGCACAGTTCCATATTTTAAGACATGTTAAAATCTATATATTATATTTTTTACTTAACTTTTATTTATATAGGTGATACCAATTAGAATTGAAGTTAAATAATTATTATTATATTTTCTTTTCTGACGTGTCCGAGAATATAGAACCAACCAATAACTTGGAACTTAGTACCCTATACTATCAAAAATATTTGATATTTTTGATAATATTACAAATTCCGTCTTGGAAAATTCCTCAGTGAAAAATTCCTGTTACCTCTCAATACTCTAGTACTGAAATGGAGCTGTTTTTTCTTAATCTCCCTGTATGTAATGTGACAGCATCTCCGTATGAAATTCTGCAATGGCCTTTTATTCATATAGATACTTGAGATTAAATTTTTTTATACGTTTCCATATTACTTACCTCCTGAAAAATGGTCATCACTTTATTCAAATGGCCTTTCACTTCGTCAACAGACATTTTTACACCTTTACTAAAATACTTTGTAGTCTCAGCACAGTGGTTGATTCCTCGGCTAGATTCCAAAAGAACGTACCTAAACAACACGTTGTTCATAGCGAATAAAACGTATAAGAGGACATGGAAGCAAACGAAATACGAGTACAAGAAAAGATTGTTATGATTCAGTCCAATGTTACGGATCGTGAAATAGACATTCATGCAGATATCAATGAAGCAAATAAGAGAGAAGAACCAGTCTTTGTAGAAGTGGTTCTTCAGTTTAGTTTGAGAGCAGCCACAGACATGCAAAATATTTTGAAGTCGTTTGACAATGATTGTTATTTTCCTACTTTTTGAAATGAAAATCCAATTACTAAGAAGTAAGCCATAGTTGAAGCAATTAACAGATACAACGAAGATAACTGTATTAAAATCGGAAATATCGTGAAGTCTTATGCATCCTGCGTTCACCCCTAAAAGGATAGACAATTGAACGAAGACACACCAAATAATGCTGAGCCATGAGGAAGAATCTACATACAACCCTAAAATGGTCAACCAAGTTTTCAAAGAAGTCATCTTTAAAGATACCACGGTATTCGTTACACACTCTTAGACTGAATGTATTTCATACCGGTCTTTTGTACTATTTATTGAACTAAGTGTTCTAATATTTGTCTATTGCTTAGAAGCAAACAATATTGATGATATTTTACAGATCAATACCAAATATTTGTCAGTCTTCCCTCTTTGCTATCTTAAATTGATTGAGTGATTAGTTTACATTATAATTTGCAATATGAATGATTTCGAGCTGCTTATCGTACTCATTGTGAAGATTATAGACGTTTATTCCTCACTGTGTATAGTGAACCACTGTATTGACTCATTTCATATGACTCTAACAAAATTTTCTTTCTGGAATGTGAATTAATAGCCTTTTTCTCCAAAATCACATAAATTATTCTTGAAACCATAGACATCCATTCGTAATCAATGTTAGTGAATAAATTATTACTTATTTACTTTATCATATTGATCATCTTGTTCAAACATCAATCATTTGATCATTGTTTGTGCTAAATATTTGCCATTCAGCTTAAGAAGGTTTCAGGACTGACAAGGGAATTTGTGTTGCATAGGTGTTCTTTGAAGACTATATAAAGATGAGTACTTGACTTCAAATAACTGATATTTTCAAAATGACTAAATAAATTAAAATCATAAGATTTCTAAGTTGCAGAATAGCAATTCTATAATTAACTTTTAATCGCATAGCAACAGTCAAATTCTCAAATCACTAGCGATTAGGAAATCCAAATTTTAAATATAATTTGGAGGTTCCCAAGCAACCGAGACGCATTGTGCCATGGTTGTGTGGTTAGATAGGCAAGAGATGGCAGACAGAGAAGTAGCTTAAATGGTGTGCGGAAAGTTCACCGCAACTCAATTCACTGCAACTCAATTCACCGCAACTCAATTCACCGCAACTCAATTCACGCAACTCAATTCACCGCAACTCAATTCTCGCAACTCAATTTTCGCAACTTAATTCACCGTAGAAACAATTTAATGTTAAATGTAACAATGATATGTAAAATTATAACAATATTAAGAAACTAAATAGAAATGATGTAGGTTAAATATACAGGCTTGTTTAGGGAATACTAAATGAATATTACTGAAAATATGAAATTGAAATGATATTTTATTTATGAATATATAAAAATATATTATTACTGAAGGTATTGAAATAATATATAATTACTGAATATATGAAATAATTTAAATTAAGAAACGATTGTTGTTTCGACATAATTTTTTTGTGTAGTATTTGGTTATATTGTGTGTGCGGGGTAGGTACATTTCCTTCAGAAGCTCAAGATTCCTTGGTTATATAGATTCTAGAAGATACGTGGCTTGGACGACAAGACAGATGAGGACATCGTAGGTGTCCCAAATATTATTCAGAAATGTGGAATGTATATATTCTTCTTAAAGAAATTAGACCAAGGGATTTCAATGAACAAATGATTTCGGTACATCCAAATATATGGACATTTTTGGACAACATCAAGCAAGAGCATAAAGCTAATCGAAATCAAAATTGAACAAGTAGTTGCTGGTGGGATACCTACCCTGGGAAGGAAGATCTACACTCAAACTGCTGTTTGTTCACAAATTGTTGGCCTACGAAGAAAATTTCGATGTCCTAGAATATGTACGAGACATTGCACATATTTTTTTTTAATTTCAAATTATTATAATGCATTGTTCCCTATTAGTATTTATTTTTGCTATTTGTAGTCATTTTATTGCCCCGGATACTCATGAGGAGTTTTTTTAGACGCAATGAAAAAATTATTTGAATATTTTTTCTATCCATTATGACATATGCGAATTGAGTTGCGGTGAACTTTCCATGCGAGAATTGAGTGTGAGAACTTTCCGTCGAGAATTGAGGGCGGTGAACTTTCCTGTAATCAGCTTGAATATTACATGGGGTCCAAGTGGTTTTCTATTCTCATGGAATGTTACCTTGGGAGAAGGTTGGTTCAATGTGGCGAATCAATCCCATTGAATTGTCATATTGGCCCAACCTGATTATGATGTAGAGTATCAACATTATATGTCTGAAACTTGATTAACACATCTGCAACATCTTGGGCCAAGACGGCTCATTTTGCAGAGAAACACACATTACCCATAAGATTTGTCAATTTAGTGCCCATATGTGACCTTTATAACTCTGGTTGCTTACGGTGTATCTCATGTTGGAATGTCCAATACTCAATCGTTATTTTTCACAGATTTGGAGAAAAAACTTTTACAAACTGACGTCTTTTTCTTATTTGTTCTAGATTCATCAACATTTATTAAATAATTGAAAGTTCCCGGTCATTTATAATGGATGGAAGGAAGAAATTGAAGTACTTTTTATTCTGTATCGGAATTTATTTCTTTCCCATGAAGAATCATCAGCCCTTTGGGACAATTTGGTTCATTTTCCTAAAACTGTCCCTGTTTATCGGGACAATTGGAAGTCAAATTAGAAATCAAAAGAGTAAATTCGGAGGTTTTGCTTTCGTTATGTCTCTTAACATATACTTCGCCTGCTTTCTCATTCTCAATATCTTGGCTTCGATGAAGATCAGAAAGATATTCAAGATTATTAAAAGAATGGAAAGAGTGTCCAAGATGTGCGACTTGAAACTAGCAAAATTTAATAAAACGATGAAAACGAACGTGTTTCACTTCGTATTTCGACTATGTACAAATATTTACTTCAGTATAAGTCATGTGGATGATAATTATGCGAATGTAGAATCCTTTTGGATGGTTGCCTATCTGGGTTCATCAGCAGTTCTTGTATTCTTCACATATCTGGTCATGGATATGTTATTTCATTATTTGATCAAATCACTGAGCCAAGGAATTGAAGACTGTGTGATCCAATTGTGTGAAACAATGCTTAAAACTGGCACGAAACAGAAAGATATTGAAGATATAATTTTACATAAGAAGGCACTCATTCACGAGGTAAATATCCAAGTATTTTCATTCGATAATTATGCACATTTCATAATTTTAAACTTGCTCATAATATCATTTTGATGTGTCATCTTTAATATATCGTTGTTCTAGTTAAAGTTAAGAGGCAATTAGCATCTAGGTATGAAAATTTACATCTCCAAATGTCAACACAAAATTATGCAATCCGATAAGATAATCATATTCAAAGTTATTTTTATTTATTGAACATAAAGCACTCTTTACATTAGTTTAAGGGCCGCGGCCTCCCTGAATTATACAATAAAAATCACTCACAAAAAAGGGGCTATGTGGCTCAATTAAGCCTAAGCTTCACGGACATATAACAAACTTTACACGGGAATATACATATAAAAGCAAAAAGGGCCTAAAATAAACCCACTACTATGAGTGACACCATGATATACGGTACTCCGCTCTCCGCACTCCGACCGTATACCATAACTGACCCAAATTTGTTTGGCTAATGTAATTTGAACTTATTTTCTTTCCACAGTTCCATCGGGTAAAGAATGAGATCTGCTCCGTCTTCAGTGGGTTGATCACTCTCTCCCTTATCTTACATTGCGGCATCTGTATAACAACAATCTACTATGCCATTATCTATATGGACTCTTTTGTGATTGCTGCCCTCGTTCAGATCGTTCAGTTCTTGTACAGTACTTTTCATGTTGGACAAGGCTATACTGACAGTGTGAGTGATTTATGTATCTAAGTTTTGTTTGTCCGATTTCAAAATTTTATATATTTAATTTCCGACAAATTGCTTCTCATTCTTTCATATTCAAACGCAAGATTGCAATATATAACTCAAGAAAAATTACAATTCTACTCATAATTACTTCATAATTATAATTTACTAAATAATTTCCTACCCTAACATGTGTTTTAAAGTGGCTATTTATTTTGTTTTCAGGTTGAGAGATGCGAGTTTGAAGTTAGATCCTTGATGTGCAGCACCAGATTGAAGGAAAATCATTTAATTCAAATGGTTTGTTTTATTAATCTATTAACTTTAGGTTTTCTTGTAATTTGATTTCACATCAGAAGTTTATTCTTTGAATGAATATTGTTATATTAATGTTACCTATATAGTATTCACGTTTTATTTCAATAGGTGTAAAGCTTTAAGAAACTGATGTCAAATGCATCACATAAATTTGATATATTTTTTATTTGATTTCAGCTGAATGGTTTGCTTCACGAGTTGGAATCGATGAAGAACTTGAATTTAAACGGATACTATTCTTTGAACCACTCTACATTTTACTCAGTGAGTTAGATATGGGTCACGACCAATAACAATGTTATGGTGGGATAATAGAAGATCACGAAAGCACCAGATGTAATCTTTCGTGACCTTTAAACCCAGGTAGAAAATTTCTTGAAGCAGCATGGTCCCAATATTACAACAATATCGGGACAATGTTACCCCAAGAAAATTTGCTACCTAGGAATAGGTATATGATAATGAGTTAATGACCTGATACAAAATTTTACTGGGGCGATAGAAAATTACGAGGGAACCCAACATAATCTTCTAAGTCCCCACTATAACACTCTAAATGTGTAGTAAATAATTACCATATCTCTAATTTCCTGTTTGTTCATCTTCACAGATGCTGAACACATCGGTTACTTTCATCATAGTTTTATTCCAAGTTGGTAGTGTACAACTGGTTTCCTTGAAGTGATAGTCAAGCAAAGTCTACTATTAACATCCAATTGCAGATAACTTTAGGTATAACCACACTTAATCTTCTACGGCCCCACGATAGCTTTACCTCTGGTGTAGACTTCTGATAATTAGGAAGATACAGAACAATAACGTTTACGAGATGCAATGTGTCATTTATTAATATTGTTATATTAGCTTAAATTGGTACAATTGCTCTGTGATTATAATTTGAGAAAGGATTTCATTGATATTATAGTTTGGTTATTGAAGTTTCTATATTTCTCTTGGATGAAGTAATCGGAACACTACACATTTTGGTACTATATATTAAAGATCTGGTTGTATCCATAATATTGATCCGAGTTTCATTGTGCTGGTATATATAATCACTGTCAACAGGTTATTCTTGCTACAAAAATAATGTATATATAATGAAACTCTTGAGTTATGAAGTATTGATTCCTTAATAATTCAGTCACTTTATAACTCAGATGCACTAAATATTTTCTATTATAAAAATCTTTAAGAAAACTATGGTCTTCGAGGTATATTTGAAATTTGATATCAAAATATTAGTTAGTCATCAAGAATCGTATATCCAAAGAAAATGAGAAAGAAAATGGAAAATTGGCTTCCATAATTGGTAAGAAATGTTACAAGGATTCTAAAACTGTCTTTGTTTTTGTTCTTGCATATATCCTCATATAGACTTCTATTCTTTTGAAATTTACGATTTTTCCTATGAAATAATAATTTTCTCAAAAAACATTGCATAAATCAAAGGATCACACTTGCAAAATATTTTTATTTTCAATAGTTACATATAGCTATTGTGCAAAATATACTAATGTGCGTGTAGAGTAAATCAGCATCTGAGCAATCCAGTTTCTACCAAAACCGTTCGACCAGAGCTCCATAAAGCTGAAGATCATGAAGGAACAGCCATCAGGAAACCTCTGCTTTCTTCTCGAAACATGAGAAGCGGAGGTTGTAGTTTTGGGACTGAAAGGCCTGGTCTCCAAGTAGAAGCGATTAATATTCTCTGATGAGTCCAGTTTTACTCTTTTCTGACTTCGGAGTGAGTTTGTAATTTTTCAACACAAAGTGTCTTTTTATCACAGTGAAAACGGAGGAGACTCAGTCATGGTTTGGTCCAATTGTTGCCTTGCATGGTAGGGTCAATAGCATTTACTATCCTGATTAATTTTATAAAACCTATATTATTTAAATCGTATTTTGAATGTTAAGCGTTGAATGTTAACATAATAAAGTATATTCAATAAATCAGTGATGCATAATTTTATACTATAATAAAATAATTAGTCTGTCTGTCTATTCGAAGCCATTAATAATTATTAATGAAAATATGATAATTTGTATCCATAGCTACAGGTCACACAAATATTAATAAATAAAATAAATCATGGTTTTAAAATAACAAGTACTTGCAGTTAAATACAGGGTGTAACATCGAAGTGTGCCACATTTTAAACTTTTATAACTTCCTTAATATTTGTTCAATTTTTATTTAATTTGTTTCAAAAGAATCTTAAGACTTAGTAATCCAATAATTTGTCAGAAACGAATAACTGGCATTTGCAAAAAATTGTTAGACGGAATTTTTCCTTTCACAGGATTTCCTTCAGTATCGGATGATGATGTTTTCTGATAAAGCAAATTCCTGAACACTCACAATTGTCGTATCTGTGTAATACTAAACGTCACTAATAGCAGAGAAAATACGTTATTGACTTTGAACAACCTGAGGGCGCGACATTATGTATTTGGGGGATATTTCACTGTTACGAATTTTAATGGTGATAATTATCTCGTTTCACTCAAGTTTGACTTTGGGCAGCTTTTTAAATTTTACTAAATTCGAAGAAATTTGTTTTTATGCCAGATGTAGCCTCACCTCACTGGTCAACAACTGTCAGACATTGGCTGAACGCAAATTTCTCAAACTGGTGGTTTAGCTGAGGTCATGAACGCTAAGTTCATGACGGAGACACTGTAGATTCTTGGGTTCCAGAAAAATCTACAGGGTGGCCATAATGGACTGGGTTGTAGGGAAGCCTTACCTGAATTTGTGTTTTCAATGTATTCTGTGAAAGATTTGATTGAAGCTATTAGTATTAATGTGGTCGGCATCGGAGAGCTTATGAATGTAGATGGCACAAAGAAGCAGTATTTGCAGGCTTGTCTCCAAGTACTAGTCTATGAGTCCAGTCAATAAGAAGGGGATTCACCTCGGGTCCATTCATTAATAGAGAGTCCCATGCCGTCATTTGGTGCACAACTTGCTCCAGAGGTTCTGAGGGTAGCCATAGCTCTCAGTGTGGGGGCTAGATTTTGTGAACCTCATTCTTGCCGCTGTGGTAGTTTGACAAAGGACAGCATGGTCTGTCTTTTAGAAACAGTTCTGGGCGCCACACAAGAGATGCGGCAGTGAATGTTGTGTTAAAACAGGCTTTACAGAGAGCAGGGCTCCCTTCAGTGCTTAAGATTCCTGGACCTAATTGGGGCGATGATGAGCGCCCAGATGGTATTACTGCGTTTCCTTGCAGAAATAGATAGAGTCTGATTTGGGATGTCACATGTGTTGGAGACACACCTAAATGATTCCACGATTGATGCCGGTTCAGTTGCCGGGCCTGAGGAGGTCCTTAAACTTCAGAAATTCACCGCTTTGGGGACGCTTACATATTTGAACCAACTGCTATAGAGACAAAAATCAAAAGGGGTATGGCTTCAGCGTCCTCTCAGCTGCGAAAGGCAGTTTTCAGGGCAGTCTATTTCTCCCCTTTCGGGGTAACCAATATAAAAAAATGAAAAGAGAACCAATATTAAGGAAGTCTAAACAGATAGATAATATCAATGATGCATTTTGAATTTGAGAGTAGGGATGGTTTGGAGTTATCAAACGGTTCTAAATTTCAGACACGTACGATAAAATATATAATAATTTGTATTTAAACTCGTAATTTGAATAATCATCCCAATAATTAGTTTCTTCATCATTATTTGCCTATATCTCTGTCTATGATCTGTCGCGTTTAAGTATCATGAATTCCGAGAAGTTCTGAAAAATCGATAATTACAGAAAAATTCGGAACAATTGTGAATCTAAAAAATTGAAAATAATCCGAACAAAACGAAAATCCAGAGCAAAATTAAAATCAGGAAAACCCGAAAATCTTTCAAATTGAAATATTCGGAAAAAGCTGAAAATCCAGAAAAATAGGGAAAAAACAAATAAATAGAAAAAATGAAAAACTGTAAAAACACAAATATCTGGGAAATGTAAAACAGAAAACCTAGGAAAATGAAAGTCCGGAAAAAATGAAGATTTGGAAAACAGAAAATCCGTAGAATTGAAAATCGGGAAAAATGGAGAACAGAATATCTGAAAAAACAGGAAAACAAGAATTTGGAAAAAGCGAATATATTAAAATCTTGAAAATCGAATTTCCCAAAAACTAAAATCCAGAAATATCAACAAAACGAAAAAAGTTGATCCGGGAAACTGAATATCGAGAAAACAGGAAATACGAAAAACAGAAGTTCAGGAACACAGAAAATTCATTAAAAATAAAAATTCTGAAAACAAATAACTGGAAAACAAAGAAAATAAAAAAATCTGGGTAAACCAAAATATGAAAAAACAGAAAACCCGGATAATTTGGAAATGTAGAAAAAATATTAAAAATGTAGAAATTAGAAAATATTGGATAACAGAAAAAATACACTTCTTATTATTTATTAATTCTTTAGGTGCCGGTAAATGTGGAACCGTTTGATATCTCGGAACTTACCCTAATTTCTTCGCCTCTGTCTATTTAAATGGATAAAATGAAGAGCAAAGGAAAAGGTGAAAAAATTGAGCACCCTCATATTTTTTCAGAAGTTTCGTATAATTCAACATTCATTATCAATATCCTAATTTTGACTTATTTAAAACAAAATTTTTCGGACTAATAAGTATTTTGAATAAAAGAATGCTCAATTTAGTTTGGTTTCCCTTTCTTTTCGTTTCGTCAATTTAATATAATTTCCAGGAAGGAAATCAAAAAGTTAAAACATTCCTCCATGACTGTTTACCGTATTCGCTCCCACCTGAAGCAGTACTATAATGTACGTGAAAGATGTATTCAAGATCTGAGAGAGAAAAAAAATTTATTAGAAAAATGAAACATATTGAAATTAAATATAATATATGTATATTGTATATGTATGTGGAAATTACTTAACAATCGAATACCCATTTAATTCGGAAAGTGGCCATTTACATAACATTGAATACTCTTAAAATTTTATCAAGACCTAAGTTGACACCCTCGTAAGATCATCGTCAAACTGGAGGACCAGAGCATGAAATCTGACATACAGTCCGAGCTACAAAGCCATCGGGTATATGAGAACCTTTCTTCTGCAAGATCTGAAATATTCTACTTTCTGCGACCAGCAAGAAGCCGCTGTTCTGACATAATTGATGGTGTTGAAACGAGTAATAGATCTATATTTGTATAACTGGAAATCTACCGGTAGACGGGCCAGAAATACTAGGCTGATTATAATACGAAGACACAGCTCAAGAAATTTTGTTAAACATTGTTAAAGGTGAAAATTCATGAGCTAGTGGATGCGAAAATATCTAATTGACTGAAAATGTCCTTGAATTGTGAAACTCGTTACCTCACAGGCAGTCTTGTATATCTCAAGATATATTTTAAAAATGTTGTCGCTGGTAGTTTTATGAGTACTTAGCGTAGATATTTTATAGATAGGTTTTCTGCGGCCAGAACTGATAGCAAGGCTATTTGGTCAACTGTAGGTGTCATTCTGAATAGAATGAGCAGCCAGCCGTCGACAATTATTTTAGATATTGATGATGCTAATCGATGATCCCAAGACCATTTCATGTCGTTTCAATTATTATTTCAGTAACTCTGCTTCTCAGTTCTCAGATTTTGGAATCTATCTCCTTTAGATTGGAAACTGAATAGTAGTATTAAGATTATTAAGCGTAATGTAAAACTTTTTTTATTTGAATCAGCACAATAGTACAACATAAACGTTCTTAACTTTCATAATTTTCCATTCTATTTCTTATATTTCATTGTTTGTCATTTATTTAGAATATTATGTCCCATTAATGAAGCATGTCTAATGTATAAATATATATATATATATTATTCTATATTTGTGTTAGATGATGACGATACATAGAATACATTTTGAAGAATATATTCAAATATTTAATACATACAAATCTCGGGAATGTACCAAATCTATTAGGCATTCTCGTAACACATCGGCGATGTAACGAAATAGGGCCGGGAAAGTAGTATAAATCTCGGCAAAGCAGGTTAGTAGGCACATGTATGTTCCTATATATGTTACCCCAGTAGCCAACACGTTGACTACCAATGGGCTGAATCAATTAATTTTTTTTAGTCTAGTTCTTTTTAAGTCATAGTAAATATCATGTGAATATTTTTTTCATGCTGTATGATTTTAACATGTGATCGATTAATAAATGAACTTATCATTATTCCCAGTGTAGCGAAACCATGGTTTACTTAAAATATTTAATTGATTAAGCCATGAGCAAAACTAATTAGGTGTCCAAGTACTGAAACGATATCTAAATTCGTTATGTTTTAATATTTTTTTAAGTTTTAGATTTTAATTCATTTCTCAAATTATTTTGAATTTGACCCTCACCCCCAAATAATTTGAATGATTCAACGTAAAGTAGCCATTTATGTTGATAGGTTTCATCAGTTCCAAGGTAGTTAGAGTTGAATCAATCTGAAATAGAAATTCGACATCAGGTCTGGTATACATAAAAAAATTGTGCATATAGTTAGAATTTAATGATAATAAATAAAACTGCTGTAAGTTTTGAACTTTGATTGTTGGGTAATTTATAATAAATGTACATAATTCTGTTTAGCATTATATTGATATAACTATGAATAATAATGAGGATTGTATATAAATCACTGGATTCGGCTATAAACATTTATATAAACTATTTAAATTAAATTTACCAAACGATGAAAATCTTCATGAACTGGTGTGTCTAGACCTTTGAATGCGACAATTGTTTCGTAAGCTTCATCAACCTGAAAGTCAATAATTGTTGGTATAATTTTGAAATTCACATAGAGATACATTTCAGTACTCGGTAATTAAGCGTTAACCTATAGGGCGCGAGCCAATTTAACTTTCCCTCACCAAACTGGAGTATTTCTCTCCAACGTCGAAAACTTGAAAGATGTAGATGTACATCTGAACCACGGACAGAAGAACCAAAATAGTTGGATCTTGTATAAAGTCATAGATTGATATCGAACAGAGCAAGGCGTAAAGTCCGATAGAGATTGTTACCAAAATAGAGAAAGTT
Source organism: Caprella mutica (assembly GCA_947561585.1). NCBI lineage: Eukaryota > Metazoa > Arthropoda > Malacostraca > Amphipoda > Caprellidae > Caprella > Caprella mutica. The sequence continues at coordinate 44,362 of CANNZV010004247.1, forward strand.
GAGCCCAATTTCTTTTGTATTTTATGAAACTGAAAAAAAAACTATATTATCAACGTGTTGTGTATAGTTGGGTTTGTTTTAAAAAAAGGAATCAGTTATAGTACACAATAGAATTTTTATAGAAAATCCTCTTCACGTTAGATATAAATTTGCCTTGAAATGCTTTAAAATTTTCTGGAACTGAGGTTATATATAATTTCACGGTTCCTAGAAAAGATTTTAAGAGTTGCCATATTGAAAGATAAATCTTTTAATTCAAAGATTTATCAGAGTCAGACTGAACC
>CANNZV010004248.1:0-78611 GCA_947561585.1 Caprella mutica
GATGATACAATAAATTAGGAAATAATATATATATATATATATATATATATATATATATATATATATATATATATATATATAGATATATATATCATAATAACAAATTTATACTCTATTTCTTTCAAATCACAGGATCGATTGAAGCTACCATGTTGTCAGATTATGCAATGGAACACATGGCTTTCGAACTTCAAATGGATTCACTAGAATTCAAGAAAATGAACCTCATTCCAGATGGAGGGAAACGAAAATGTGGAACTATTCCGGTGAGGATGCGACATCATATGGCCTTGGAAGGTTTATTGAAAGGTGAAGACAACGAGGGTCTCAAAGATGTCACAATTGAACGTAATCTTATAAGTGACATGATAACTCAAATCGAACAAGAGGCCAATGTAGCCGAAAGGAAGGTAGCGATAACCGCTTTTAACATAGCTAATCGTTATGTCAAACGAGGGATTGCTGTTACGCCAATTTTATGGTCATTCCTTATGTCAGCGAATGATAAATTTCCTGTTTTCATCGCTATTAATCAACAAGATGGCTCAGTAGTAATCTCTCATGGAGGTATTGAGATGGGACAAGGACTTAACACTAAAGTGGCTCAAATTACCGCTTTTACTCTTGGCTGTGAATTGGATCAAGTGGTCATTAAGCCAACAACAGTATTGGTGGGTGCTAATTCTGGTATCACAGGTGGATCTGTAGGTTCAAATGCCACTACCTATTGCGCACAACAAGCAGCTAAGGCTATCAGGGCTCGACTAGATGCAGTTGCTGAAGCTGGTATGACATACAAGGAAAAAGTGGAAAAGGCTTGGAGCGAAGGAGTTAGTCTTAACGAATACTTCTGGAACAGCCCTGGTGACATTGAAAACTACTCTGTGTATGGAGTTGCTTGTGCAGAGGTGGAACTTGACGTTCTTACTGGAAAATTCACGGTAAATAATTGTACATAACTTATATTTTAAATGGGTAAATTATAAGTCTCTTTTCTGATAACATCGTGTAGATAATGAAATAAACTTGATTGTTTATTTCAGGTGCTTCAAACAAATATAATAGAAGATGCAGGTACTAGTCCCAGTCCTTTGGTTGATGTTGGGCAAGTTGAAGGAGCATTCTTGATGGCACAAGGACTATACACAACGGAAGGGCCAAAGTACGATGCTGCAACTGGCCAGAAACTCTCTGAGGATACATGGGATTACAAACCTCCTATGACGAAGGATATTCCAACTGATCTTAGAGTTACATTGCTGCAGAACGCTCCTAATCCTCTGGGAGTAGTGAGCTCAAAAGGTAATTATGATTACCTTTTTTATATCACAATCCTTTCGAGATTAAAATTTTAGATTAAATTTGTTATAATTATTTGATAGCTTAACATTTGAGTCTTAACCCAACAGTGACTGGTGAACCACCGGCATGCCTTGGCTTTGTTGTTCCTCAGGCTCTTCGTGCAGCCATTGCTAGTGCAAGAGCAGACGCTGGAAGCACAGATTGGTTCCGAATTGGTGGGTAAAAAGTCTTGGTAGTTGTTATTGGAATTAGTTTCATTATTACTGAATCTTTGTCATATTGTTCTTTTCATTCATTTTCGTGAATTGACTTTTTTACAGCTTTTCAACATGAATTTTTTTTCAGACTACCCATTGACCGTTGAAAATATCCATAAGCTTTGTCTTGTGGACTCTACTAACTTCTCTTATTCTGGAAGTGGTTAAAATGAGTTCTACCAACATTTGAATTAACTATAATGCATATTACTATCTATAATGCGATACAGCTTCATAATTAGCAATTGTATCGCCATTACTAATAATCAATTGATTGGTATTTAATCATAATAAAGAAAATATTGTACTTAAGACATTACTTGAAATGTTCTTAAAAAGTTGCATATATTGCACTTTATAACATCTATAATTTGTTATTGTATATGAAAAAGAAATATAACAATGTCCTAATTAAATTATGTTTAAAGTATTTTTAACTCTAATAATCTGAATACATCTATGTAAACATTTCAAAGTACTTCATAACTGCTGATGTGTTGATTAAACAGTAGTATAATCAGTTCATAAATTATATATTTTAATCCTTTATATTTTACATATTTATATTCTTTTTAAAGATTTCATATAATTACTTATACTATTGGTAATCATCTCATATATATTATTGAGTTATATGGCTTTATATATGTTGGTATATCTAGGAGATAAAAACATTGAAAATAATTGATTAAAAATATCTGATTAAATTTATTCTAGTTATTTCATTACCTGTAACCAATCTCTAGAGATTTAATTGAGATTACAATTACTAAGATAATCCCTATAAAGTTTCCCTAAAGTAATAAACTATGATAGTTATCGTTATTGTGTTTTTACTCCTTATGTAACTTTCCAACATCTTACTCATTTCTTTCCGTTTTCGATGGAAGAATATCGTCATTAAAAAAAATGGTTATAGTCTGAGTGGGTCATAAAGTAATCATAACCAATGAGAGTATTAATATTTGCTAAGTTTTAAAAATAAATTTAGAAGCGCCGTCACACATAAGCATAAGATTTAAATATATATATATATATATATATTCACTACCTTTTTGTCTTAAACACGTTTTGAAAAAATGTTTTCCTATAATAATACTAGTAGGTACAAAATATGGTTTCTTACAAATATTTAGTAAATCGAGAGTATAGTTATGAAAAATAGGATATATTTTCTAAATAAACTACAGGGTGGGGCGTAAGTTTGGAAGCAAATGAAAGTGCATATTATAATCTAACGAAAAATATATTTAGTAATTTACAGTTATGTATTATTACATAAGGGTTTAAGAATTCAAAAATCATAACTTTATTCAAAATGTCCCCCCTTGTTTTTAATAACAGCCTCAAATCTCCTCCGAACTCCTCCTACTGCGGCACACAACTGTTCTTGTGAAATTTCCTTCCAAGATCTCTAGAGCGAACGCTTTAAATCATCCACACTGCGATGGAATTTACCACAGGTCTTTGATTCAAAAATGGACCATACCGAAAAGTCCATAGGATTAACATCTGGGGAGCAGGGAAGTCACATTTCTTTGGACCAAAACCGTGGAAGATGGTCATGGCACCAGTTTTGAGTGACATTTGCAGTAGGTGAAGTCGCGCTGTCTTGCTGAAATGTCCATAGAGTGTCATTACCGAAAAGATCCTTAGCTGACTCCAACATTGGCGTCAAAATATTCTCAATATAACATTTAGCATTGATTTTGGCGCCTTGTTCCATAAAAATTAAAGGAGATCTCCAATTTTCTGAAACGGTGACCCAGACCATTACTGAAGCAGGTTTCATGGTTCTGTGGACAGTTTTTTGGTTGTATGGGATGTCTTTTGCACTTTTACCAATTATTCTGTCATTCCTCCGGTTGTGAGCCATTTCCACTGTGAAATTTTTTTCGTCAGACCAAACAATTTCACCAGCCGTGCCAGACTTCAATTCTCTCAGAAGTACTTTGCTTCTCTCCAATCTCTTTTTCTTTACAGCTTCTGACAGAGTCTGTCTCTTTTGGAGGGTGAAAGAGGACATCTTTAGGTTTCTTTGACAACTCTTCTCATTGTTCTGAGACTCACATTAGCTGTTTTGGCTAACAATCGTATGGTGCGTTGTGAGCGTGGTCTACCACTTCTTGGACGATCAGTCAAGTCTCCTCTCTCATTAAAACGCTTCACACACTTCCAAACAGTCGATCTCGCTATTGAGAGAGTCTTTGAAATGACGGAATCTGACTTCCCGGCACGGTGTAGAGCAATAATGGCTTCTCTTTTGTCTGACATTTTTGAATTGACTAAATTTTTGTAAAAAATAACACTGCCACGTCATAATGTAGTGTCTCTACTATAGTTCAAACCCTATCACCTACTTAGGAACTTATTTTTAAGAATTATATTAATGTTTGAAAAATTGCTTCCAAACTTACGCCCCACCCTGTAATTAATATTACACTACTAGTCTTCTTTCCCGTTAATAATAATGTTTTTTCAATAGTATTAATATTGACGTAATTTACTCCGTTATAAGTGTACTTTCTTATTGAACTAAAAACATGAGAATTGAGATCATGTCAATATATTCCCGTTCACAACATGGTCAATAATCAAATTAGGTTATAACCTGTCATGTTTTTATTTATTTTTTATAATCAATATATTATTATTCACTCAACACAATATATTCGATGTGGTCTTTATTTGTAATACAGCAAGAAATAAACATATATAAATTCCCTATCATTGCTAAGAAACGAGCAGCAAATAAATAAATACATATACACGACATGTATTATTAGGATAGATTCTGATGAAACTTGCTCGCACGAATTGAGAAATGAAGATGAAGAAAGTATCAATGGAGAAGGGGGGGGGGGATTAATACCCAGATTATTGTGTATCTTTGAATGGTGTAGAAATAGTAAATGTAGATGAAGTAGTGTGCATGTGATTTCCAATATTACCTATAAAAGCCCCTATTATCTATATTAGTCTCATCCTGTTTCCCATTGAAATTTGTGGAAGCAATATTTTCCCAATTCATTCTCAGCCCACATCTCCCAGTTTCCACCCCCAAGAACTCCATCATTCTCTCAGTCACTCCAACCGATATCTTGCATCATCAAGCCATCATCAGCATACAATAACACAGGTACGCACTCTCGCATTTCCATTCTTACCTCCCAATCCACTTCTCCACTCCTTCTCAATAACCAGATCAACTACCATCATAAACAACTGTGCAGGCGATACCGTACATCCCTGCCTAATTCCACTCTTAACCTCCTGCTCTCCCATCTTTTCCTCCTCCCTCCATATCTCATCCCCCACTAACACCATATTCTATCTTATGGAATATGCGGTATGCTACTAAAGAGTGAATCACCACACATTTATGCTCGTGATGTAATGCAGGTTTATTATTTTTATTAACTTTAGTTAAAGGTCCCCTCCAAGCAAATTTTTTCATTGCTTTAATCAGTGAGGCTAATGTTTCTTATCATTTTTCTGTAAACCCCATCAAATATGATAGCATATTATTTATAATCAAAACTCTACAATATCTACCTATTTTGCATGCGACTTGCTAATTTTAAGTCAGAAGAAAAAGAATGTACACAGTTTGTTTTGAATGTCAACTAGGTAGTATGTATAATTAATCCACTTAGTGATTTACTATTCGTGTAAAGGTAGGTATAACATTGGTTAAACTTATTAGAAAAACGTTTATATCCTTCAGGAAGTAAATGAAGGCCGAAAACACATTGTTTTTTTATAAATTCTTATTTGAAAAAAAGACTGTACAATCATCTTCTTCAGCGTCAAGTTAGTGATTCGCTCAATTGTTGCACACAGATTATTAAAAAATTAAAAACAAATAATAAAATATTCAGAAAACCGAATTGTATGTTGTTTGCAGAAAAATGATCCTAGACCTCAGTTCTATAATATTACGTACATGTAACGATCATACAGCGGACGATCTTTGAACGTACAGTAGTTGATCGTTACAACCATAGTACAACGACCTCTTTAATTAAATTATATTGTTTAACATATTTCTTTTATCCGTCTACCAAGTATCTAGTCAAACATTTCTTATGTTTAGAGGTATATTAAAATTTACAAAATTACAATCAACACTTTAATGTATTGTTTTCGTATTCTAATTATTTTGATCTACTGTAGTTAGTTACCCTTTCCTATAAAATTTATTAGATCAGAAAAGTTCTATAGAAAATAAAAATAGATATGACTATATTATATTATAGAATAATTCCAGTTATAACTGCCCTATTATTTTGTACATTTATACACTTTTGTTGCCAAACTTTAACATAAGGTTGCATTCGTCGAAATAAACACTTTTTATTCTATGAAGGTATGGTCTAAAATGCTTAGTTAAAGAGTTACAAGGTTAGGAAAGTAGTATCTGTACCATTTATTATTATAAGTTAACGTCATTTTTTTAATGTTGCGATAAGAAACAAAACATTTTTTAACAGTAATTATTAGGAGCACAAGAAACATAATCTTAAATTAGGTTGCATGTTTACAGAATGTGTTCAATTTGTCGCCCATTTGTTGCGATGCAAGTTTTCAAACGTTTGTCCCGCAAGGATTCGTGAAACTCCTGGTGTCTGCTCGCGTCCGCCAATCATTGGACAAACGTTTGAACGGCTGCATCGCAACAAACGGAAGGCAGTTTGAACAAATTTTGCAAACATGTAACCTAATTTCTTGTGCTCATAATAATTGTTGTTAAAAATGTTTTGTTTCTTATTGCAACATTAAAAAATGACGTTAACTAATAATAATAAATGGTACAGATACTACTTTCCCCTAACTAAGTATTTTAGACCATACCTTCATAGAATAAAAAATGTTTATTTCGACGAATGCAACCTTATGTTAAAGTTTGGCAACAAAAGTGTCGGACACCCTGTATAAGTAAGTTATATAAATATTATAAGATTTTCATTATTTTTTTCATTTAATAATAATCAGAGATTGCTTACTTTCATTAGAGGTTTCATTGAATGTTGTTAAAGGTCCTCTGCACTCTAAATTAACTAGATTATGTGGATTCGGTAGAGCGAATCCCTTCGCCACCGCTTTCACCCATTTTCTCCCAAAATCTAATAAACTGGTAACTGGATAATGAACAATCGTCCCACCCAGTTTCATGCAATATGGTTCAATACTTTTTGAATTATTGAGTTATAAATGACCTTGACCTTGACCAGATCGTTTCCAAGATTCTACCAGATGGTTCCTGGACATTGTCCAATCGTCCCATCAAATTTCTGACAATTTGGTTTAACACTTTTTAAGTTATTGAGTTATAAATGGCTTTGGCCTTTGACCCGATCGCTCCCAAAATATAACAAAATAGTTCCTGTAAATTGACCAATCGTCCCACCAAGTTTCATGCAATATGGTTCGATACTTTTTGAGTTCTAAATGACCATGACCTTGACCTTTGACCGAGTCACTCCCCAAATTCTACCAGCAGGTCACTGGACATGGACCAATCTTTCAACCAAATTTCAGGCAATTTGGTTGAACAATATTTCAGTTATGCGAATAACAAGATGATAAATAAATAAATGCCGTCTATAATACATATAACCTTTCCGCATTCTGCGAAGGTAATTAAACTTAGAGTGGTAATCGGACTCATTAAATCTATATATAATAATTATTAGTTAACTTTTAACTTTTGTTTAACTTTTATTTGAATCGGTACCATGCCTTCAGTTATTATGTTACTAATTAAATAGAAGTTAAATAATAATTATTATATTTTCCTCTATCACGTGTTTTTAAAATGTATAGACCCTGATAAAAGTTTGGAACATTGGTATACAGGCAGGTTCCACTTTAGTTTCTAAATCACGACTTATCAAACGGTAATTAAAGCAAGGAAAGGCAACAAGAAATTTATAATTGTCTGTCCTTGACTATAAGCTATACATCTCATTTTCTATGAGTTATAATGAAAGAAAATTTGTTTTACAGTTAGAGTACCATGTAAGACTATTAATAAACAGTTTTTCAGTGTTTGTGACTGTGATGAAATTTAAAAATTGTGAATTTATTAAAGGTTTTGAAATCTAACCATAGCTTAACTCTCACTCACTATAGGTGAGTAATTAATAGATACTTAGATTATTATAATTATTTTGTTACATTGCACAAAACAGCAATTTTATGATCTGTGAAATATTTTTGGTAGTTAGCTAGGGTACTTAGTTCCAAGTTATTGGTTGGTTCTACATTTTCGAACACGTCAAAAAAGAAAATATAATTATTATTATTTAACTTCTATTCAAATTGGTGTCATGTATACCAATTGAAATAGAAGTTAAAAAATGATTATTATATAGAGATTTTTATGAGTTCGAAAATATGGAACCGTGTGATAACACGGAACTTATCCTAAAAAGGGACATGTTGAATTTCTGAACCAATTGCTTATTGCTTCTAAGAACCTCATCTGGATTATAATTTTGATGTTTTTTTTAGTTACCGTGAAATAATCACAAAAAATTGTTTCCGTTTTCTATGTTTACGAACGGCCCTTATTTCGAGACACGACTCGAAATAAGTACCACTTTTATTAAAGCGAGGTGTAAGTAAAGCGAGGCCTGCCTTTATCCTACTCTAAAAATATTTCACTGAGCACAAAATTTTTGTTTGTTCAATGAAACACAATTATACCTATATGTCAAAATATCCAACTAATTACTTACCTATAAAGGTATGCTGAGTGCGAGTTAATATATGGTTAAATTTTAATTAATTAATTCATTCATTCATTATTTTACCTTTCATCTCTGAGCGTTCACTTCAATCTAAGTCGTGGCCTTAAAACCTTTTCTTCAATTTGAACTGTAGCGAATGAAATTTTTGAAGGATTTAAAATTATATAAAAATTTGACCCTCTTAAAACAATGTATTTGTAATAAGACTAAGTTATGATTTTGGTTATAATAGCGGAGCCTGATTTATTGGTAAATTCACTTCAAATATCTTAATTATCTCCAAATCATTTAATATAAAAAAAAATCCACATTAAATGCATCCACGATGGCACTCTGGCAGAGGTACAGACATGAGGACAGCTGGTTGCAGGTTCGATACCCAGACGCATCAATTTATTTCTTCCCGTTTAATTTGCGTAAAACATTATGTACTATTAATTGATTTCATATGCACCTAACCTAAGTACATTATTTGCAATGGAGTAAGAAAATTCAATCTTAGTTTTTGAATTTATTTATTGGATACGAGGGGATATCGTTTCGAAACCTATTAAGCCGGGTTTCCACTGAGGCAACACAGGCAACATGTAGCATGCGACTTCACTGTCATTCAACAAGAATGTAGTATGCGACTTTCAACAAAGAGACACAAAGCATGCAGCAAGGCAACACCTTCGTTGCTTGTAGCAAGCTGCATGCCCTGTTGCCTGTTGCAAGACAATTTCAACCAGTTCAACAAAAACGAAACCAATTTCAAAACATTGAGCGCAAATGCAATCAACTGAAACATGGAATAGAGGGTTTAGAAAAATACTCATGTGAAGATAGTGAAATATTATCGGATGAATAAGAGATTTTCACTTGCACAATGCCTTTTTATTTTGTTTGATATTTAATATATTATAATTTAAATATATGTATTATTAACAATATAAATTCTTCGCATAATGAGTATCACATATTTTTATTTATAAGAACTTTCTCTATATAATGATATAATTATATAAAAAACAAAGATTCAATCAAATTATTTATTTCATTAAATAAATAAAATAATTCTGTGTTATTTATACTCCGTACTGTGACTATGAATATATCTCTAACATTTTTATATTCGCAAATACTGTAGTATGTCATTGACCACTTTCTAATCCAAATTTTTAAACAAAGAAAATGCGATATTGTTTGGCATCACTAATGTAATATTTTGTCATCAATACTATAAAAATTCTCTTCGTTGCCGGCAACAAAAATCCTTCCCAGCGGTGGTGGGAAGCCGTTCAACGCTAAGCAACAAGCTAAATCTTGCCGCTTGCGGCTGGCAACAGGGCAACGTGTAACTATGAACAGCATGCTACGCAGCCGCATACTACACGTTTCCTTATGTTGAACTGGTTGAAATACATTTTGCCACTGCGGCAATGTAGCATGGTGCGTGTTGCCAAAACGTTGCCTCAGTAGAAACCCGGCTTAACAAGCTAAATCTTGCCACTTGCAGCAGGCAACTGGGCAACTTTTAACCACATACATCATGCTTCGTAGCAGCATGCTACACGATGTCTTATGTTGAACTGGTTGAAATACATTTTGCCCGTGTGGCAATGTAGCCTGCTGCGAGTTGCCAAAATGTTGCCTCAGTGGAAACCCGGTCTTAGATATATAATTGGGCGTCAGTGATTTATACAGATTCCCTATGGTAGTAGCAAAGGTTTGCTTCTATTCAATGTCTACTTTTATATGTCTAATCGATACAGTTTTGTTAACGTCTATTCGACGCATAATTTGTGACTATTCATCTCGAAATATACGTATTTTCGATGCCGTCTAGTGGTGCACGGCATCTTCGAATCGATGCCAAAACGATGTTAGATGATTCTAGCGTTATTTTCGAATTTATTTCGAGAAAAGCCTTGTATCGAGATGACGTTATTTCGATGCCGCATTGTTTACTGGGTAAGTTTCATAAATCTATTTAATATTCGAATAAAGGTATAAAATTGGCTAAACTAATTATAGAAACGTTTATATAATTTAGGAAACAATTGATATCTCAAACAAAGGCCAAAAACGCATTGTTTGTTTAAAATCTAAATTTACAATCAAAACAAAGAGTTTACAATCTTCTTTCTCAGCGTCAAGTTAGTGATTCGCTCAATTGTTGTTCACAGAGTACCTATCAAAAAACTTTAGAAGCAAATAATAAAATATATACTGAACCGAATTGTATGCAGTTTGCGGAATAATGATCGTAGAGCTCAATACTATGGAATAAACTAAGTTTTTTTGCCCGAGCCTGGTGAGGACCTTTAAAAAAAACTTACAAAGTTTAAATCCCCATCTAAACTTAATAATGTATCGTTACAACGAACGCTGATCTATATAGAGGACAATTTTCCGATAGGTACCCGCGCGAGCTTTACTTGTAATAAACTTATTTTTTTCCCGGAGCCTGGAGATATGGATATTAGAGTATTGCTGGAATTATTTTAAATGATCAGGTGGCTATTCATTCCCAAGGAATACTTCCATTAGCTTCTATTAAGCTTCTTCATCATATACAAATTATTTATTTACAACTTGCTTTCACTGCGGTGTACGTTTACGCCAATTTCCGTCTGTTAGATACAGCCAAGAGTTGAATGGAGGGAATACTACATAAAGCAAAAGACTAAACAAAAATAATTACGGTTCGGTGAAAAAGATGTTTGAAATTGTATTTTGTAAACTTGCATTGATGTTCAACCGGTTCCAATGGAGAGAGACCCAATAAAGTGATAGCGATCAGGCTGGGAGACTGGAGCTGGTGCTCTTTGTCCGAAGTCTTCAGGGGACACTGCTTCCCCATACCAGAAGAAGAAGGTGAAAAAGATGTACCTAGTTACAGATAGTTGAGTCGGAGATAAGTTGTGGAAATCGTATGGGCTGACTGGCTCCTCTTGGGCACTTTTTAATGGTCATGAATGAGATAATTGAGCAGATGATCATGATAATGTCCAAAGTGGGATTCTAAAACATGTGTAGCCTATTCGTTTTAAGATCCCAAATTTAATGTTTGCAGTTTTCAGACTTCTAAATTCTAATGACTGTAAATGACACAAACAATGGGTGATACGAAAGAGCTTATTAGGAAAACAAATGATGTAGCAAAGCAAATGAATTAGGTATCAGTCTGAAAAGAAGGTCTCCTCAGGAGTCAGACCCAGGATTTTGGATACGTATCTAATAGCTGAGCGGCGCACACCAGTACGGCGCACCAGATTACGGCGCACCACTGTACATTCTATTAGATAGGTAATTTGAATACAGATTAATGATAAATGGAGTGAATTTGATAGGTAATCGTAATTGTTGTATCAAATTTATGTCTGACGCCTGACGGCCACGGGCCAGTCTGCAGAATATGGGAGATATTTGGAAGATAGTCTACGAACAATTTTGAATTAATTCCTATATTTACATTAATTTTGCTACAAACACTTTTGAATTAATCCCTATGGCTATATTTACGTTAACTTTACTGAGAACAGAATAAGGGATCTCTACGATTTACGAACACTTTACCAATTTCTGCAGACTGGCCTGACGGTACCTGAATGATTGAATCCAATGTTTATACTACACAGTTTAATTATTTGATTGAAATGTTTAATTTGGAATAGAAAATAAAATTCATCATAGAAAACTGTAATTGTAATTTTATGGGGTAACTATCGGTTTGACTAAAAGACGCATGACCACGCACTGCCACGCACGGCCACGCATGACCACGCATGACCAATATATAAAAGACGCACGACCACGCATGGCCACGCACGACCACGCATGACCAATATATGTGGGTCTGTAGGGGATGGGGGAGATATTATTACCAATTTTCAGGAATTATTTCGATCATATATCCAACCTACCGGTAATGCAGTAGCCTAAACGCACAACCACCATGTTTATTGTCCGTAGAGTCTGTATACCTTTAACTATTAGGATGTATTTTAAGAACTTACAGTTCTTACAATAATGTCAATATATATCTATTTTTTTCAGATGCCGGGTCCAATCCTGGCAATCCATTACCAACAGATTCACGACCAAGAAATAAAAATATTGAATGGATGACGGACAGCAACCCTAACCGTTATTGTGATGAGCATTTAGTAGTTTCATTGGTAAATTCCTGATTCGTGTCCTTATTTCATTTAGGGATGCGAAATAGGAAACGATCCAATTACACCCTCCCTAGTTCCTGACCCTAATTGATTTAGGGACGTGAACTAGGAAGTGGGTATATAGACGTCCCATAAGGTATAGGTCCCTATTTTATTTAATTCAGATTAATCGATAATTATCTACTTGATTTTTTGTTAACAGATAGTAGAAACTGGATAAAAAATAAAGGTACCTGTGTTAATTTATAAGTTTCTTATAATGATCTCCGCTTATAAACAAAAACTTAAGAGTATTGTATATATATCACATATATACCAATAATATAAATATTCTCTTAATTGATTTTACCTTTGATTTTGTTTCTGAATAATATTTTTTAGAATTTACTCAATTTCATTTCAAATATTTCATTTTGGTATTATTTATGTTGTTTCCTGTGACTTATTTTTTTATAAGAATATGTTGCAATAGATAAAACTTACAGGCATCCCCCGCTTTAGTTACCAAATCACGACTCAGTTTAGTTACCAAACTGTAATTAAAGCGAAGCGAAGCAAAGTAACAAGAAATTTATAATTGTCACTCCTTGATTATACATCTCATTTTCTATGAGTTATAGAAAGAAAATTTGATTTAGAATTAGAGTCACAGTTTATAGTCCCTATTCTATAAACTCTGGTTAAAGTACTATGTATATAAGCCTATTATCAAACATGGTGTTTGTGACTGTGATGAAAGTTAAAAGTAATGAATTTATTAAAGGTTTTGAAATCCATCCATAGCTTAACTCTCACTCAGTATAGGTGAGTAATTAATAGATGCTTAGACTTCTATAATTATTGTGTTACATTGAACAAACAGCAATTTTATGCCCTATGAAATATTTTTGGAAGAAGGGTACTAAGTTTCAAGTTATTGGTACGTTCTACATTTTCGTACACGTCCGAGAAGTAAATATAATAATTATAATTTAACTTCTATTCAAATTGGTATCATAAATAATGATTAGTATATAGAAATTTTTACGTGTTCGAAAATATGAAACCGCGCAATAACACGGAAATTACCCTAAAATGTTGAATTTCTGAACCAATTGCTTCTAATAACCTCATCTGGATTATAATTTTGATGTTTTTTTTAGTTACCGTGAAATAATCACAGAAAATTGTCTCCGTTTTCTATGTCTGCGAACGGAACTTATTTCGAGACATGACTCGAAATAATTACCACATTTATTAAAGTGAACTGTACTTAAAGCGAGGCCTGCCTTTAATTAAATTAAAGATGAATTAATTTGAAAATATCTCCTTCCTATTTCTGGGTGTAGGTCATAATTGCTCCCCCCCCCCCCTCCCGGGTCATGAGCCCCCCTTGGTCATAGGGGGCTCATGACTGGGGGTCTCGTGACACGGAGGGGGGGGGGTCTTGATCGTTCCCCCATATTTCTCATCCCTAATTGTAAGTGGGACGCTTTACCGTTTCATTGATTGTTACAATCCTAAAATTTGACCAAATTAGTATACGTCTATTATGTTATCCTCTTCAATCAATGTACTTTATTCCAATATTGTAATAAATATCATATTATGAATGATATTAATAATATCTTAATTGCTATTTATTTCATAAAAACACAACATTGTTCTTACTCTAATTGTTAACTCACTGAACGACGAATCCTGCCATCTTCAGATTCTCCACTCGCGCTACGATTGTAATTAAGGACCCATGAATTAAATAGTTATAAGGATATTCGCACTCGACAGAAATACCGACAAAGAAAAAGAATGTGACGTCAATTGGAATACGATTTGAAGGTTTTTGTATTGTTTACTTTGAGTCTATATCTAAATAGTCAGCTATAATGCCTATTCAATGCAGCGTATTTGCATTTTCTCAAAAGCTACTTTATTCTATATAGTTTTCTTTTTTTATTCAATTTGTTAATTTGTATATATTATGAACAACAATATAAAGTTAGTGATCTATGATTTTCATTCATTCCTTAATTGAAGAAATCCGCCGACAAATATTAATTAGGGTAAGAACCGAATTATCGGATGAATCGAAATATCGGACAAATCTAGTTCAACCGCTCAAATATCCTATATATTAAAATTAATGTGACAAAGTGAAAGGATAAATTGGCTGCTATATATACTGTGTACCACTGTACAATTTATTTCAATTTCGTGAAGCTCAATGACAATGCAGAGAAATAATGGTCAATTAGATATTTTCAATCCCATTCATATTATTTTTGAGTGACGTAAATTGCAACTAGACATTTCTGACCTATATATATGTTATTTCACCACATCACTTTTATCGTGATAAGTAGTTCTTATACCTACATTTTTATATTAGAATTTACTCTCTATAATAGTTCTTCAATTTCAATCATTGTTGGAGAATACACAATCGATCGTAGTCAACACAAATCCAATTACTATTGAATATCATCTGAGCTAAATTCAATGAATGATTTCAGTATTAGGTATATATATAATTATATATTAACATTTACGATGTATTTAATTATATATTTGACCAAGTAATCAAAAGTTATTTCATGAAGATCTTTAACCAAATATTTCCGATGCGAGTATCTGTATACCAAGTAATTTATACAGATTATGGTGAAAACTATAATTTTCTTTTTTTTTACTGAAAAAGAGTCTTTTGGTAGAGGGATTTCATGTCCCAAATTTTTGTGACAAAAGGAATGCTAGGCAGTGCACTTATATGTCTCATTTTTCTTGAGAGTTAGAGGGACTACAACCCACCTATTGCAGGGCCCAAAGGTGGTAAAGGAGTATTTAAGATTTTGGGTATTATTTACTTATCTACATTTTGGTCAATTATATTCGTTTTGGGCTCTTCTGTAAAATGTGTATTTCAAACTAAAAAAGACGAGAAGTCAATGAATTTTCACGCTAAAAATTAAAAAAAGACCTCTATAGATTTGTTCGAAATGTTCCAAGGATTCTAAAACTGTCTTAGTTTTTTTTCTAGCATATACACTCATACACTTCTCTTCATTTGAAATATACATATAGAATTTTTTTATAAAAACTAGAATACTACTTTTTCCAAAAACCAAGCCAAGAGCAAAAAAAAGCATGAATAAAATATGTTTTGTTTGTGAAGTTACATTAACCTTACAAATCTCAGAACAATAGGTCAACAAATTAAAAAGGTTTTTGAAAAGAGGGTTGACCCCAAGTTATAACCTGTTTTAACCAAGTTACACTCACACCACCTCTGATCTTCATTTTTGAAATTTGCTAAGGCCAATGGACTCTCAAACTCCCAATCCATTGTGTAATCATGAAGAGATGATTTTATATCATGAAGGTGTAACAGTTATTTATAACCACCAACACAAAAGCCTGACCAAAACAGTTTTGGTAAAGGAATGCAGAACGTGACAAGAGTAAGCAAATTTAGGCCAAATCGTTATCCACACCTATGCTTTATTTCTTCGCTTCCTGTTTTTTAGGGGTACGGTCAAGAGCCCCCCCCCCCCCCCCCGGTCATAAGCCCTCCCGGTCACGAGCCCCCTCCCTGTTTTATAATCCCTATTTACCTAGTTAAACAAATGAAGAAATACTTAGATAGAAACAACTGAGAGTTGCTAATGTAGTTTGTTGTATCCGCTAGTTTGTTGTACTGTACACTTCATGATTGTTTAATGAACTGGCAGGGGGGTTCGGGGGGCGACACGCCCCCCGATTTACATATATTTTATGTCTAATCAGTAATGAACTACAAAAGTGTCAATAAGGATTAAATAATATAGGTAAATAAGGATTTAAAAACAGGGGGGGGGGGGGGCTCTTGACCGGAGGGGCTTATGACCTAGGGGGGCTCATGACCGGGGGGAGCTCTTAACCGGGGGGGGGGGGGCTCTTGACTGAGGGGGCTCTTGACCGGGGGGGCTTATGACCTTCACCCGTTTTCTAACCCCATATAGAAGAGATAGTAATTAATTTAGTAGAGGTTTAACGTCTGTTTCGGAACTATAGTCTGCATCGCTGACGTCACAAGGAAATTAAGTACATGGGGGTGGAAGAAGCCATCAGAAAGGAAAGTGGCTCCACGAACAAGGTCATCTACAAATGTCGCTGACAAGCTCATGGATGCAGAAAAGATACTCCGTGAACACAGTCGAATACCAATAAGCGAGACGAAAAGGGACATCGATGTACAAGAATTGTGTGAAATACTCTTAGTGAACTCCTGTATAGAGAATCATCCTGTGTAGTAGATTCCTTTATAGCAAATTTACCTCTATAGTGAACATATTAAGTTTAGTTTGCCACAAATATATGTAAGTTTTCTAAGAATCTATATATAGTAAATTAGTTATATTTTATAAAAGAGGAGTTCTACCAGTACAACACCTTTATAATGAAGTCATGTGTAGTGAACTATACATAACTACTCATGTGTAGTTCTGAGAAATAAAATACCCTGTATAATGAATCTATTTCAAAAAGGGAGAAAATATTTTCTATAGTCTGCCATTAAATGACCAGTTTTCTATTGATGTCTTAAATCCTCTATAGTAGAGTAAACTCACTATAGTAAACTAGTTGGAGTTCACTAAAGAGGATTTCTACTGTACTAATACGACGCTGAAGATAAAGATGGCAAAACTCTCCTTGAATACAGGCAACAATCAGAATCCTAATTATACACAACTGTCACTAATATTCAATTTAGCATATCCTTCACTGTGTATTCAACGTCTTTACCTTCATCTTTCATGTAAACCTGTACCAACAGGTTTACCTGTACCAACAGAAGACCATTTAAATTTACAGTTGTCAATTAAGACTTTAATATTTTCAGAAACACTTTTATACATATAGGTAGCTATTTGCATTTCATTTTTTTTTTCACTCTCTAAAAGGTTACTAAAGGAAAAGTTCGTACAAAGGACAGTTCATGTACCGGAAAAAGTGTCCGTTATACCGACCAGCGTCCGCTGAAACGTCACATTATCAGTTTAGTTTGGGATTTAAACTTTGTAAGTATTCTTTAACAGCGTTTCAAAGAAACGGTACTGAAAGTATACAATCTCAAATCATTATTAAAAGAAAAATCTTATAATATATATAAATAAATGTTCATATACGAAATAATACGGTAAGTAAAAATATACAAAGATATTGACAACTGAGGTGTGCGTGTGATGATGGTTGTTTGGAAATAAAATTATTGTAATTGTCGCAAGACTTCGCGTTTTAGCCGAATCCGTGTTTGGAATAAAACAGGTTCGGATAAAAGCACATAATATTTGAAGACGTCTGTCTGGTGTACTATGCACAGTAACTGAAATAATATAATTTATTTAGAAAAAGAAATGAAAATGATCACAATGTTTGAAGAATATATTTAACCAATACATGTATGATTTGAACGTTAAACCATTATGAAATATATTTAATGAAAATTACCAACAAATAGCGTGAACCCTATTTATCTAGAATTATAAGAAATAAATTAGTCTACCAGCGAATAGGTAGACTAATTTTCTACGACTAAAGACAGAATCAGTTTTCTTTGAAAAGCTATTTTAATGGGATACTTGTTCTGGAAAAATATATGTTTTTTATATATCAGAGAAATATTAAAGTTTCATTAGTATATAGTTATATAAAAAATCTCTTCATTTTATTAGTAATGTGTTATTTAAATTAACTCCAGAATGAAAATGTTAACCAATGTAAAGTCGTTTCGGTCAGAGTGCCACTTGCCAGTTTTATATTTTAGAGGCACTCACGGAAAATTTCTCACAATCATCACCTCAAAATACAGAATACTATAGCATTTTATTCGTCTCTTTTCCTTTGTTTCACGGTTTTATAAATGTATACCTAAATAACTAACTCAGATTTTCTAGCACACTACCTAATACCTATATCGTCAAATAATTCTTTTATTGCTTGTACCATTATTATAATCACATGCACTAATATTTGTTAATGATGTGTTCCTCTTCTCTAACTCTTTGCACTTATATCTTTCAAGTTTTACCCTTTTACATTTGTATTAGTATCACCTCAAAAATGATTTCATAGAAAACTAATCATTTCTCTTCACTTGTAGAAAATAATACCTATTCGTTGGCTGGTAACTAATCTATTTCTCATATTTTTAGATATTCATATTCGATAGGTTTTACGTTATTTGTCTATTTGATGTTAAGTTTCATTGAATATATTTTATAATAATTTTACGTTTAAACATACATGTAAATGTATTAGTTAAATATTTTCTTTAAAATATTGTGATCATTTTTTTCTTTTTCTAGGATGAATTATATTATTTCCGTTACTGTACACCAGAAAGAGCCGTCTTCAAATTATGTGCTTTTCTCCTGATCTGTTTTATTCATAACTCGGCTTCTTCAGAAACGCGGAGTCCTGCGACAATACTAATACACATGTGAGAGAAAAACTTCGAAAATATAAATGCAATGAGAAGACGGAAATAAATTCAAATAATATTAATATGTAAATATTAACGCATGTGATTATTGGCACAAACTATAAAAGAATTAGGTGCTTGACGCATAGATACTGTGTTAGAAGTACTACTACTACAGTATTTTGAGGTGATGATTGTGAGGAATTTGCCGTGTGTGGCTGTAAAATATAGGATTGGCACTCTGACCGAAACGACTTTACGTTGATTTACATTTTCACACTACAATAAATTTTAATAATTCCTAAATAGAAATGAAGAGAAAGTTTACATAAATATAAACTAATGAAACTTTAATATTTATCTGATATAAAAAAAACATATATTTCCGGAACAGTAGTAGCTACAATTAAGAATAAAACTTTATTTATTATTTAGGAGGATTAATCTAACCTTAGGAAAGAGCATGCTGTTAAATAAAGATAATTAATGTATTAAATGTAAGAAGAATTATGATTAGTATTTTATATTTAGGGATTATATATAAGGACGATGACATGAGTCACAGCAATATTCTACCTAACTCTTAATTAACCTAATTCCATAAAATTTTCTTTCTTTCTCAAGATGGCAACTGCATGCCACTCGGGACTCCATGATCAACCAGTAAACGTCTAAAATGACTAAAGCTGTTCATCTATGGAAATTTATTAAATACTCGTTTTACTGTATTGTATGAAAATACATTTTGATCATTTACTTCTAATAAATTTATTCCGACCCTTTATTGATATTAATCTTATGACAAACGAGCTATAGCTATCAACAAATGAAATACCTTATTACAGTAAATTATATATAGTACTTGACTTGGTGTAACTACAGTAGTGATGCATGACCACTAGCTCAATTAGGCATTCTATTAATAGAATAAAATAATAATTTATATTCGATAAATGAATCTAATGTAAAATTTCGTGACCGGAAATTTCGCCACAAGAAAATTCACCGTAAGGATGTATTTAACACTCGACTTGAGAGCCCAAGACAAATTGAGTAATCACCACATTAATTGTTAGAAATGAGAGAGTCAGAATAGTAAAACAAGACACTTGATAGCAAACAATTTCATACAAAGAAAATACAAAATTGAATTGACAATCAAACTTAATTATTTGTTCATTTTTTTATTAAAACTTAATTTTGATGATGTCATGAAAATGTACATGATAACAGTTGGTAAACTTGTTACCAAATGCAATTACAAAATCAACTTGTGTTATGTTTCATTGTCCATCAAATAAAAAATATTTATTTTATATTTTTACCGTGTTTATCAATATTTTTAACGCTACTTGCAGTTTTAGAGGATAGCGCTAGGATATGCTCTTAAACTACGAGGTCTTAGATTTTTGTGTTACGTAGTCTCGCATTCTACATTTACTATCAGCTCTTCATTTTCCTTTTCTATCCGTTAGTGCAGTAACCGATGCTTGTGTCCCTTTTCGTCACATTCATTGGTAGTAGCTTTTCTGCATCCATGAGCTTTATCACAGACGGTTCACGAAGCCACATTCCTTTCTGACTGCTTCTTCCAGTCCCTTGTACTTAATTTCTTTTTGACATAAGTGATATTGCCTTTGGTTCCAAAGCATACATTAAACCCATACTAAAATTAATTTAAATAAAAATGAAAATCAGAATAAAGTCACTATTGATATATAAATAGTATGTTTTCTTTTTTTATTAGTATCCTATTAACGGGGGTTGGAGAAGGACCCTAGCAATTATTTTGGTGATCACTTTAAATTATTTTTGTCTGGGGTTCTTAAGCCGAGAGTTAAAAATAGAATTCACGGCGAAAATTCCTACGGCGAATTTTCTTGCGATGAAATTTCCTACGGCGAATTTTCTTGTGGCGAAAATTCCTAGTACTGTAAAATTTAATTGAAGAATTATTCCGTATTCAATCTAAATTATTTCAAAAGATCAAAATTACTTACATATTCAAATTTATAATTTCTCATATATGTTTCTTAATCATACTCATATTTCAACCACTAGCTCAATTAGGCATTCTCATTAATAGTATAAAATATTAATTAATATTTAATGAATAAATCATATGTTCGATTAAATTAAACAATTATACTTTGTTCAATCTAAATTATATTTAAAATGTCAATAGTACTAACATATTCAAATTATTAATTTTTCATATATGTGTCATATTCATATTTCAACGCGACATCACTCAATAATTCTCATATCTCAATTCGTAATATTTTGTAGTTAAATACGTTTTTAATGCATTAAATTAAAAGTCCTTTATAAATATCTCAATTAAATTGTTTAAATCAATTATTTTCATCTTTTCACCTCAATAGATTAATTTATCATAATTATCAAATGTTCTAGAAATAATAAGATCTTTCTAGAAAAAATCACTAAATTCTAAATTAATCACTTTTCAAACTAAATATTTTGTATTTATGTTAATTTGTATTTATATATAATTTATTATATCATTTTAGTCCAATTTTATTTGTAATAAGTAGTGTATTTTTATAAATAGATAATTAGAAAATATTCATGAAGCGCATGCGATAAATGTTTGTGTGTATAAGCTTCCTATAAAAGGCCGCGATGCAAAGTAAAATGTATTACTGCAACAACGATATACCTAACAACTCTTCTCAGCTAAATTCTCTTGGTGAGTTAAATGTTTCATTTGCTATCAATAAATCTCGTGTTATCGTCTGTTTATAAAGTAGTTTGCAGTTATATAAATTATTTTACCCACTCTCACACTATTATAAATCTCATTTCATGTTTATCAAAATCATTAATTATCCTATAATATAGTTATTCGTTTTTGAATAACTATTCATTTTACCTTCCAAAATTAAACTGAAATTAAATTATGAGATATACCTAGTCATGACTTAACACCACTATACCATTCTTCAAAATGCATATTACTAGGTAGAGAGAAACATAGCAGTAGGTACTCAGAAAATGGGTGCAGAAATAAGTCATGTTACCTAACTCTTTAAAAATTGTTATACATCCACTTTCCGAGTACTGTGAACGTAGATAAGTGTCCGAGTACTGCGATGTTCAACTGTAAATGTAATCTAATATTGGATCAAACTGAACAATTAACTATAACTAGCCTATGTAACAAGTGCTCTTAAAATTAGGAAGTAACCAAACAAATTCACTGTAAATTAGGAAATTAACTGGGTAATAACAGCACTGAAAATTAAGTATTTAACAAAGTTTTAGGTAGGAGGTATTGAGAATTAACTAAATAATTAGAAGGTATTGAAAATTAGCATACTAGGTACCTAGGAGTACTATTGAGAGAATGAGCTAACTAGGTATAGAGAATTAGCTAAATAGCCTAGGTAGGTAGTTACTACCTACAAACAATACTTCTGTAACTAGGTACCTACTGCAATTAGGTATAATGCAAGCAGGCCCCGCTTTATTACAAAATCAAAACTCAAGAGTTATTAAACTTAATACAAGTAGTAATTTGAGCAGGATATGAATCACGTTATTATATAATTGTAACCCCTTGAAAATTCCATTTTATATGAGTTAGAATAAAAGAAAATGGTTATAAAGGGTCAATATTGCGTTTATTGAAATAATGAAAGCTCTATGGTAATAGTTTAAGATAGTGAATGAATTAAAAGTAAAGTATTAAAATTATATCATAATTAAACTCACTCACTATATATGAGTACTTTGTTTGATACTCTTATTTATATGATTGCAATATATTACATTGAACAAACAGTAGGTGCTGAAAAATATATTTGGCATTATGGTAGTTTTTGATTTATCGGACGGTTCCACATTTTCAGATACGCGAGAAAAATATATATTTATTATTTAAAATTTATCTTAATTGGTGACCATGCATGGGCTTAGGCTAGATATATATTTCATACAGGTATACGTATGAAATATATATATATATATATATATATATATATATATATATCTATCAATGTATCAAATTAATTATTCACCTATACTGAGTGAGATTAAAATAATATTCTCTCAATCTAACTCATAGAAAATGGAATATTTAGGTAGAGAATAATAATTATAATGAGGAGAGTCATACGTACCCCGTTCTTATTACCATTTGTAATAAAAAAAATCGGGGCCAGCCTGTACCTATCTGGGTACCTAACTACTGCACAGAAATAGATAATCAATTTGGTTCTCATAATAAGTAACTAATTACTGCACGGCTAATAATTTTCTAGTTAGTTAACCGCAGAAATGTCACTCCTTACTAAATTTCCTTTAAAACTGAGTGTTAGTTTATCAGACAACTGAATTGACACTTACTATTATTGCCATGCACCTTACGAATCAATAAAATGATTACCTAGTTAGATTAGATTGATTTCATTTTGGTTAACATTTCATTATTACATAGCTGATTAACTGCCAACATTGATCTAGAAACTAGTAGGTAGCTACCAGCTGTAAAATTTTTATGTCTGATCAACTAATTGAACTTTAATGTTTTAAAATAATTACTTTATAGGTTAAATTGTATAGAAGATGTTTTAATTAAATTAAAGGTAAATAAACATCCTTTTAGGAGAATTACTCAAGAGTGATATAAATGTGGTGAATGGCTAGCATTTCATTCGTCTGGAATTCTACAAGATGCAATTTTTGATCAATAAATCCAATATTTCATGTGATTATACCCAGTCAGAAAATTACAGTGTAGTGTCTTCTCGTGCATATGGGAGGTGTTTCAGGAGACAGAATGCATGTCGCGGGAACATTCCTTTGATATCGGAGCGCAATATGGCGACACTATGGGGGAATTGCGATATCGAGGGGATGTTCCTGGGAACATCGTAAAATTACATAGGTTACGTAATTTCATATTGCATACATAGCGTAATTAATTATATTAGCTATAATAAAAATTATATTAATATAAATTTTATATTTCAGTCTTCTGTGTTCGAGTTCAAGATGGCGCCTAAATACCAATGTGCGATTTGTAACAAGATCTGTGGGAGGGACACCATCCAGTGCTCTCACTGCGATCAATGGACGCACCGGTATGTAATTATGTAAATCGTAATAATCGATTTAATGAAAATATTCAATTGACACGAATTACGTTAATATATGCTAACGCGCTTCCGTTCACGCAATAATTATTTTTTAATGAATTCTCTTTGTAGCCTATGCTTGAAGATGTCACCAGGGCTGCTAGCTGACTGGGATGACCGCCTTCTTGATCTGGACTTAGCCTTCCTGTGTTCGGCCTGTGGATCGACGCCTGTTTCCACGCCCGTCCGTCGCGTCTACGACTTTGAAGCCGCTCTGAAAAGGTAAAAAAGTTTTTTGCAATCATCAATATAAAAATTATCAGAGTTTTTTAGGACCATAGGCTGGTTTTTACCTGAAAATTTCCGTCCATTTTCTTTGGATAAGAAAGTATCTGAAAATATCTAGCTGGAAAGTATGTCGAATTATTTCCTACCTATCCCATTATCGATCAAGTGTTAATAATTCGAAAACCTGTCTGAATTATATAAAATCCTTTTTTTAACCCATTATATTTAACACCACTTTTAAAAAAGTTGTTTCGAGTAACACACAGACAGATCAGATCTACTTATATATAGTAATATATATTGATTATCATTATTATATTGGTTATATTTATCATATTGGTTATCTTTATTATATTGATTATCTTTATTATGACTTTATCATATTGGTTATCTTTATCATATTGGTTATCTTTATCATATTGATTATCTTTACTATGACTTTATCATATTGGTTATCTTTATCATATTGGTTATATTTATTATATTGATTATCTTTACTATGACTTTATCATATTGGTTATCTTAATCATATTGGTTATCTTTATTATATTGATTATCTTTATAATATTGGTTATTTTTATCATATTGGTTATCTTTATCATATTGGATATCTTTATCATGTTGGTTATCATTATCATTTTGGTTATCATTATCATATTGATTATCTTTATCATATTGGTTATCATTATCATATCGATTATCATTATTGTATTGATTATCTTCATCATATTGATTATCTTTATAATATTGGTTATCTTCATCATATTGGTTATCTTTATTATATATTTTTTATCATTATCATATTGGTTATCTTTATTATATTTTTTTATCATTATCATATTGGATATCTATATCATATTGGTGGTTATCTTTATTATATTGGTTATCTTTATCATATCGATTATCCTTATCATATTGATTATCTTTATCATATTGATTATCTTTACTATGACTTTATCATATTGGTTATCTTTATCATATTGGTTATCTTTATTATATTGATTATCTTTACTATGACTTTATCATATTGGTTATCTTAATCATATTGGTTATCTTTATTATATTGATTATCTTTATAATATTGGTTATTTTTATCATATTGGTTATCTTTATCATATTGGATATCTTTATCATGTTGGTTATCATTATCATTTTGGTTATCATTATCATATTGATTATCTTTATCATATTGGTTATCATTATCATATCGATTATCATTATTGTATTGATTATCTTCATCATATTGATTATCTTTATAATATTGGTTATCTTCATCATATTGGTTATCTTTATTATATATTTTTTATCATTATCATATTGGTTATCTTTATTATATTTTTTTATCATTATCATATTGGATATCTATATTATATTGGTGGTTATCTTTATTATATTGGTTATCTTTATCATATCGATTATCCTTATCATATTGATTATCTTTATCATATTGATTATCATTATCATATTGATTATCTTTTTCATGTTGGTTATCATTATCATTTTGGTTATTATTATCATTTTAGTTATCATCATCATATTGATTACCTTTATCATGTTGGTTATCATTATCATTTTGGTTATCATTATAATATTGGTTATCATTATAATATTGGTTATCATTATTATCATTTTGGTTATCAATATCATTTTGGTTATCAATATCATATTGGGTATAATTATCATGTCGAATTCCATTTTATTAATTTGGTATCTATGATACACATTTGCGTCTCTATTTTGGGGACCGGGAAAAATGATAACCAGAGTGAAATTTAATTTTTAATTTTCGTCATATCTCAAAAAGCACTCATGTATACTATGTATACGATGTCTTGTTTTTTTTTTTGCTTGATGCTGAGTATTAACAAGTGAAACTAAATATTCATATTGCCTTGTATCTTTGCAGGTTGGCTGATGCAGGGGTTAGTGACAAGCTCCAATCTGTTGTGGCTTCTGAACGTCTGATGCACCGAACCTACGGCGTACAGCTGCCCCCACGTAAGGAGCTGGCATCATATGGGCCCCAGGACCAAACCGCCCATCGCATCTTAGAGCTCTTCCACCCGATGCTTCTACTAGACTACCGTCCACTTGCCATCCTTGGTGATGGCAACTGTCTATATCGGGCCTTGTCGCGTGCCATGTACGGGCACGAGGAGCAGCACCTGGCCATCCGCCTGATGGCAGCCCTGGAAATAGCGGGTCATCGGCAGGACTATGATATTGACGCATTGGAATACATCGACCACGTTCGCGATCACTGTGTCGTCAACGCCACCTACCGTACCTTGTTGTCAGAAGTCACCAATCCTGGACACTACGCAGGGATGCTCCATCTATATGCAACCAGCGCCGCACTTGGTCTGCCATTCAAGTCTTACTGCCCTCCCACCGTGAACTATGAGTACTTGTCTGATCCCCTGACTCGACATGTGCGTGGGCGCGGTGTCAGTCGGGTGGCTATACCAGTCTTTACCATTATGTGGACTTCGACTTTTGTCCCTGCAGTTCTACGGAATTTCAAACCCAACCACTTCGTGCCGTTGGCTGTGGTGCAGCCAGCAGAGGAGGTGCATGTGGATCTATTGACTCCGCCTCGAGCATCCACACCCACCAAGTACGTAGAGAGCCACCTGTCACTGTCGTCGCTGTCTCCGGTGTCACCTGGACACTCCTCACCGTGGATTCCTCAGAAAACTGCCCGGTTCGTCCGCCACTCGCAGAAGGATGACTGCATCGATCAGCTATCCCCCGTGCTATCCAGTCACGGCCCTGACAGTGACCTGACTGACCCCTTGGTGGACCTTGTGCAGATGGAAAATGCTCCAAATACCAGCACGTTTCCACCAGCCACGCCCGAGCCAGCATCCCATCCTACTTCTGATATAAGCATTGATGTAAACATGCCTATCCCGGCAGTTGGTGGCCACAAGTTACCGATGCCTGGGGTCTTCCTGGATAAAGTAGAACTGATAGCTTTTCTGTCGTCTGACCAGACTGCCACAGAGTCCATTCCCACTGGTGTCAAAGAGGAAACTTACTACCTGTTTGACAACTCATCCAACCTTCAGCGTCGCCAAAATAATACGAAAGGTCGATTCTGGGATGACTGTGGTGCTTGGGTCAGCGGAGCCAGCAACACTACGAAGTTTGTGTGTGGAGTGACCACTGTTCTAACTGAAGTGAAAATTAGAGATAAATTATACGGGACCATCTGCAGCAAGCGTGTCGACGGTGGACGTGAAACAATATTTTCTGTCCTAGATCCACAGCCACAGCCCAGCACTGTGCTCCTTTTACACCGTGCCTATGCAAAACACTCAGGTGGGGCAAATTACAGACGCCGTATCTCCTGGATAACTAAGGAGACCGAAAACCTTCCCATGGTCGCCGTTGCGGAATACATTGGCACCTTTCCCGGCCGCACTCCTCACGGTGCAAGCAAAACTAACCAAGCCCACTTCATACGGACCAGACCAGAAATAGCGGATATGATTAAGGTGCATATATTATTGTTTTTTAAATTTTTCTTAAGTGCTTAATAATATTTTATGGCTACTGTTAATTATTTGACGAGTGTTTCTAAGCATACTTTTCGGGTTTTCTCATTCTAGGTCAAATCGAAGTACCAGTCGCCAAACCAGGTGTGGGTAGATCTTGACAGCACCACTGACATCGGCGGGCCCCGCTCTCGGAAGCAGGTTGCCAACTCTAAGTACCGCCTGAAAAGCTTAGAGCAGACTCAGAGCAATCATGGCAACTTTGGCGACCACGTGCAGAATGTTGAAACGATGACTAAAACTCACAGCGACTTCGTCAGGAGTGTTAAGATAACGGGGGACAAGGTGCCAGCGACGATCCTCTACACCGACAATCAAATACAGGACCTTCGCCGCTTCTGCTGTTCATCCCCTCTGGCTCACAGCACCGTCCTGGGGTTTGACAAAACTTTCAATTTGTCGGATGTTCACGTGACAGTTGGAGTTTTTAAGCATCTGGCTGTGAAGCGGCGAAACACGGACGACCACCCCATCTTCGCAGGCCCAATGTACCTGCACGGAAACTCTGATTTCAACAGTTACCACACCTTCTTCGCGGACCTCTCTGCCCGTTTGCATGGCGCCCCTTGTCAACCAGTCTTCGGCTCCGACGGCGAGATGGCCCTGAAGAAGGCGATGCAAAAGGCTTTCCCCGACTCCTCGACTCTAAGCTGCACCAGACATTTACGACAAAATATAGACGAATACCTGAAAGACAAGATTGGAGTGACAAAGAAAGACAGACACACAATAATTGACTCCATCTTCGGACTCTGTGGCATCACCAGTGCAGACGAAAGATGTTTATTCGAATATAGGATTGACCAGACAAAATTATTATATACTACGACTGCCCCAACATTTAACAAATACTTTTTGGACCAAGTAAAACCAGTACTTGTTGCTAACTTTAACACCACGAAGGAGCAGCCCTGGACAGCAACTCTGGGAAATTGGACGAATAACAACTGCGAAAGCCTCAACGCCATCCTGAAACACGCAGTTGCCTGGAAGTCACAGCCACTGACATTGCTTGTTGTCAAACTCCAGAAAATAGTTGAAACCCAGTACAGCGACTTGAGACGGGCACTCGTTGGGCAAGGTGACTTCATCCTCTGCCAGCCCTATCAGCGGTTTCTTGTTCCAATCGACGTCTGGAATACCCTGGACAAGATCAAGCGGGATCGCCATTTCCAGCGCTTTATGAGGCATCTTTGGATGGTAGACCACCGGACTGTGGTATCCACTGACGGTGCGCTGGCTACCACTGCTCCCACCTCCAATGGAGGCAAGAAACCAGGCCAGAGGAAGAGGAAGCGAGCAACTAAAACTACTAGCATTAAACAAAATTAGTTTGTCACATATATATATTGTCTATTTTCAAAATAAATGTATAATAAATAGATTTGACCTTATCTGTGCTTATTTTTCATAACCACCTTGCCAGTCCAAAAATGGCCATGTCGATAAAATGTTGAATTTTAATGACTTAATATCCGCGTTTATATAACTTGGTATTTTGAATCCTGTGGCAAATTGAGGGCCTAATCCCACTCTCAAAGTTATAAATTAGGCCTAGTGTACTGGTCATGTGTTATTTTCTACTACTCTTAATATTGAAGCAATCAATGAAACTACTATGACAACGGTCAAGGCTTTATTTTAAAGCTTAAACTATAGTAGGCTAAGACTGTAATGACTAAATCGTCTAGGTAGTTGGCTGTCCGTCATCCATTCAATATTTGTATTTCTTGGTCGTGAATCTGTCGGTAATGGATTGCCAGGATTGGAGCCGGCATCTGAAAAAAATTAGATGTACAGGGTGGGGCGTAAGTTTGGAAGCAATTTTTCAATCATTAATATAATTCTTAAAAATAAGTTCCTAAGTAGGTGATAGGGTTTGAACTATAGTAGAGACACTACATTATGACGTGGCAGTGTTATTTTTTACAAAAATTTAGTCAATTCAAAAATGTCAGACAAAAGAGAAGCCATTATTGCTCTACACCGTGCCGGGAAGTCAGATTCCGTCATTTCAAAGACTCTCTCAATAGCGAGATCGACTGTTTGGAAGTGTGTGAAGCGTTTTAATGAGAGAGGAGACTTGACTGATCGTCCAAGAAGTGGTAGACCACGGTCACAACGCACCAAACAACTGATAAAATGTGCCCGAGAGAAGATCAGGAGGAACCCGAAAAGGTCAATACGATTGTTAGCCAAAACAGCTAATGTGAGTCCCAGAACAATGAGAAGAGTTGTCAAAGAAGACCTAAAGATGTCCTCTTTCACCCTCCAAAAGAGACAGACTCTGTCAGAAGCTGTAAAGAAAAAGAGATTGGAGAGAAGCAAAGCACTTCTGAGAGAATTGAAGTCTGGCACGGCTGGTGAAATTGTTTGGTCTGACGAAAAAATTTTCACAGTGGGTATGGCTCACAACCGGAGGAATGACAGAATAATTGGTAAAAGTGCAAAAGACATCCCATACAACCAAAAAATTGTCCACAGAACCATGAAACCTGCTTCAGTAATGGTCTGGGCCGCCGTTTCAGAAACTTGGAGATCTCCTTTAATTTTTGTGGAACAAGGCGCCAAAATCAATGCTAAATGTTATATTGAGAATATCTTGACGCCAATGTTGGAGTCAGCTAAGGATCACTTCGGTAATGACACTCTATGGACATTTCAGCAAGACGGCGCGCGACTTCACATACTGCAAATGTCACTCAAAACTGGTGCCATGACCATCTTCCACGGTTTTGGTCCAAAGAAATGTGGCCTCCCTGCTCCCCAGATGTTAATCCTATGGACTTTTCGGTATGGTTCATTCTTGAATCAAAGGCCTGTGGTAAATTCCATCGCAGTGTGGATGATTTAAAGCGTTCGCTCCAGAGATCTTGGAAGGAAATTTCACAAGAACAGTTGCGTGCCGCAGTAGGAGGAGTTCGGAGGAGATTTGAGGCTGTTATTAAAAACAAGGGGGGACATTTTGAATAAATTTATGATTTTTGAATTCTTAAAACCCTTATGTAATAATACATAACTGTAAATTATTAAATATTTTTTTCGTTGGATTATAATATGCACTTTCATTTGCTTCCAAACTTACGCCCCACCCTGTATATTGACATTATTATAAGAACTGTAAGTTCTTAAAATACATCCTAATAACTAAAGGTACAAGAAAAAAATTAATTATTTTAATCAATGAGGAAAATTGTTTCTTATAATTTTGCTGCAAACCCAATGAAAAATGATAACACATTTTTAATTCTATACGCTTTTAGAAATTTTAATAATCAAAACTATACGTCTAAAATACCGGTTTTACATCCGACTTGCTAATTTTCAGTCCAAAGAAAAAGAATGTACACCGTTTGTTTTGAATATCAATTAGGTAGGTATAATTCATTTCACCGTTAAATATTCCTCTAAAGGTATAAAATTATATAAACTTATCATATAAACGTTTCATAATTCAGGAAACAATTTAAATGTTAATCCCGGAAATGCGCTCTTGGTTTATAAATTCAAATTGAAAATCAAACCAAAGAGTGCACAGTCTCTTTCTTCAACGTCAGATCAATGTTTAGTACACATAGTATTAAATAGTAAATACTTTAAAAGCATATAGAAAGATTACACTGAACTGAATTTCTTGCAGATTAACGATCCTAGACCTTAGTTCTACTACATTTCGTAATAAACTGATTTTTTTTTATCGGAGCCTGAATTGGACTTTCAATGTTAGACTCGATGATTTCGAATACGGTATATTGCAATTAGTTCACCAGTTGAAGCTATACAGACTCTACGGACAATAAACATGTCGGTTGTGCGTTTAGGCTACTGCATGAATTGTAGGATGGATATATGATCGAAATAATTCCTGAAAATTGGCAATAATATCTCCCTCATCCCCTACATACCCACATATATTGGTCATGCGTGGTCGTGCGTGGCCATGCGTGGTCGTGCGTCTTTTATATATTGGTCATGCGTGGTCATGCGTGGCCGTGCGTGGCAGTGCGTGGTCATGCGTCTTTTAGTCAAACCCGGTAACTATTGTAAACTTTCAGTCTGAGGTGTAAATAATAACTTAGTATCAGTTAAGCGTTAGGTAGATGTATCAGGGGGCCGTCCCGCCCCCCGAACCCCCCTGCCAGGTCATTAAACAATCATGAAGTGTGCAGCAGAACAACAAACTAGCGGATACAACAAACTACATAACAGTTTTTCACTTTGAGGTCTTCAATAGAAAGTACAGTGGTGCGCCGATTGTAGTGCGCCGCTCAGCTTTTAGATACTGTTGGGATTTTGTACAGAAATTGGGATTTGGGCACAGGCACAGCAAATAACATCATAGCATAGGAATTAAATAGGACTTGGGTGCAGGATTAATCCACAAATCCTGCTCTACTTTTCAGACTGGATTAGGTAGATAAAACAACCTTGGTATAAAAATATAGAGAAAAGTATGATTTTAACTTGGTTCCTAACTTCCTAGCTGAAGGCCCGTATGCCAGACTCCCTTGATTTCATGGTAAATTCCACTGACTCCAGTCTGTATTTGGTGCACAAAATTCCACTGACATTTTGAAAAATCTGAAAAAATCCACCATAAATTTCCAGTAATTTGGATGATCCACCAACAATTAACCCATTTTTCCTCCGAAAATTAATGGTAACATAGGAATAAATAGCCAAAAATCCACCGACTTTGCCAGAATATTATTTTCAAAGGAAATACAGTCTGGCACTGACTTGTCGGTGTAATTTTTCCCCTTTGAAAATAATGCTCTACAGCTCTAGAAAGTAGAAAAGTTGGTGGATTTTTAGCTAATAGCTGTTTATATTCCTAAGTATACCAGTCTGTATTTCATGATAAATTCCACCGACTTGTCGGTGGAATTTTTCTCCATTGAAAATAATATTCTGGTGAAGTCAGTGGATTTTTAACTATTTATTCCTATGTTACCATTAATTTTCGGTGGGAAAATGGGTAAAATGATGGTGGATCAGCCAAATTTGTGGAAATTTATGGTGGATTTTTTCAGCTTTTTCAAAAAGTCAGTGGAATTTTGTGCAGCAAATACAGACTGGTAAGTATATATATAAATTTCCCAAGTAAAATAGTATGTTTCCTAAACTCACCATTTGTCTCTCCAGCTCTCTCCAAAATTCAACAAATTCTCTCCAAAATGATCAAATTTTCATAAATTCTCTCCAAAATAACATTGTAGCATAGGAGAAAAATAGATAAAACTCACCATTTGCAATTGGAGGGCTATAAATAACTGTCACAAACTCACCATTAAAATGGCGAGTTTGGACATGCTTTATTACTTGGTAAATTTCCAGTTTTTATTTGGTGCACTGAACTCCTCTGACTTTTTCAAAAATCTGAGAAATAGCTGCCAACATTTTTCATCAATTTGTCTTTTTTTTCCAGTTTCTCCTCCAAAAATTAATGGTAATATAGGAATTAATAGCTAAATATCCTCCGACATTGTAGGAATTTTTTTATTAGAGAAATTGAATATCTCTCGACTTATCATTGGAATTTACCACCAAATACAATCTGAATCTGGGGTATGTTTAAATGTTAGTTATGTCATGTTACAGAGTATGTCAGTTGAAGCCAATTAATTTGCTTAAGGGGACCGTCCCCAAAATTTTGAAAAAAATTTATTATTGAAGTTATGGTTCTGAAACTTTATATGTATATATAAAATTGAATTATCTATCGTTTTTGTTCGTGACATTTTTTCGATTAGACCCATAGAAAACGAGTTATTCGAATTTCGAACCATTTTCAAAAACTCTACCCCTGGTTTTTGGTTGAAGCTAGAGCATTGCGGTTTTTTGCATTCGATTCTCCATACTGATATCTACAATATGATTGCCTTCGATTTTTGATTTTCGAATGGGTTTTCTAAACTTAGACTTTTTCATAAAAAGTAAACCAAAAATTTTGAAAAAAAAAATTGTTGGAAAATTTTTCCTACAACTAATTCGAAAATCAAAAATCGAAGGCAATCATATTGTAGATATCATTATGCAGAATCGAATGCAAAAAACCGCTATGCTCTAGCTTCAACCAAAAAACAGGGGTAGAGTTTTGAATTACAAGATTTNCAGGCCTTTAGAGGGAAAGACAGGCCTTTAGAGGGGAAAGACAGACCTTTAGAGGGGAAAGACAGGCATTTAGAGGGGAAAGACAGGCATTTAGAGGGGAAAGACAGGCATTTAGAGGGGAAAGACAGGTATTTAGAGGGGAAAGACAGGCATTTAGAGGGAAAGACAGGCATTTAGAGGGGAAAGACAGGCATTTAGAGGGGAAAGACAGGCATTTAGAGGGGAAAGACAGGCATTTAGAGGGGGAAGACAGGCATTTAGAGGGGAAAGACAGGCATTTAGAGGGGAAAGACGGGCATAAAGAGGGGAAAGACAGGCATAAAGAGGGGAAAGACAGGCATAAAGAGGGGAAAGACAGGCATAAAGAGGGGAAAGACAGGCATTTAGAGGGGAAAAGAGGCATATAAAGAGGAAAATAGGCATATAGAGGGGAACGACAGGCATAAAGAGGGGAAAGACAGGCATAAAGAGGGGAAAGACAGGCATTTAGAGGGGAAAAACAGGCATTTAGAGGGGAAAAACAGGCATTAGAGGGGAAAGACAGGCATTAGAGGGGAAAGACAGGCATTAGAGGGGAAAGACAGGCATTAGAGGGGAAAGACAGGCATTAGAGGGGAAAGACAGGCATTAGAGGGGAAAGACATACTTTGCCGTTACCACTAGTATTTAAAAAAAATTATAATTTGATTTATTATCTATTACAAAGAATTTTAAAAATTCAAATTGATGTAACATGTGCATGCTTCAAAGACTGGCAAAAGCCTGAGGCTTTTGCAATTGTCAATTTAGAAGCCAAGGCATTGTTTTTTTTTGCAGTCGATTCTCTAAGAAATTCGCTACAAGACACTAAAAGCGGTTTATTGATTTCCAAATTATTTTTAGAAATATTTAATTTAAATTATTTTTTTCATGAAAAAATTAAAATTTTGAAAACCAATTAGAAAGCAAAAAAACACAAAGCCGTAGGTTCAAAATTGTAGAAGCCTTAGGCTTTTTTGGAAACGCCCAATAGCGTTCACATAGCCTGTCTGCAGAATATGGGAGATATTTGGTTTATTCTCTCCCAACAATCTTGAATTAATTCCTATATTTACATTAATTTTGCTACAAACACTTCTGAATTAATCCCTATATTTACATTAATTTTGCTACGAACAGAATAAGAGATCTCTACAAACACTTTACCAGTTTCTGCAGACTGGTCACGCCAGTTTGTATTTGGTGCACTGAACTACTCTGACTTTTTCAATAATTTGAGAAATATCTGCCAACATTTTTCATCAATTTGTGTAGTCCTCCAACATTTTTCCTGTTTCCCCTTCAAAAATGAATGGTAATATATAGGGTTGTGACATTTTGCAAAAAATATGCTCTATAAATATAAATTCCATGTAATCCTAAGCGCGACATGAAAAATATTGTGTAGAACCCTTCTAGTATAGCGATAGGAAGTTCCAATACCCTAAATTTTGATGTCGTTTATAACATTCATGGGGTTTATAGTTTTAAGAGCATATTGATACAAAATGTCACAACCCTGGTAATATATGAATTAATAGCTAAATATCCTCGGACATTGCAGGAATCTTTTTATTAGAGAAATTGAATATCTCCGAAAATATCATTGGAATTAAACACCAAATAGCTACAATCTGGTGGTCAGTGGTCTGTGGTATAATTAATAATTTAATAGTACCAGATATTAGTTAGTCTGATTTAATTTAACGACGGAGATTATTGGTTAATTTTTACGAAACAAAGGTTTATATATATTTCTTACGACCGTGTAAAATTATTTTAAAATATTTACAACAGTATGCTTTTCTTTCATGATTCGTCCAGACTGGATGAATCATAAGGATGTTTTCAAGTGTAAAATCTACACTAGGTAGTCTAATTTCTTCTTTCAAGTATCTTAAATGTGGAGACCTGGATCGGTGGATCATAATTCTTCCCCAGTCTGCAGAATGCGTCACTTCTCCCGCAGAAATTTAAATTTGAGAGACAGTTACTCTCTGACTCTCGGTAGCAGATTCAGAATCTCCCGCATCTAAATTAATGGTAATACAGGAATTAATTCAGAATCCACCGCTGCTAAATTAATGGTAACATAGGAAGTAATTCAAGATCTCCCGCAGAGATTACAAATTTCTATCAAAAACTCCCGCAGAGAGTCTTGGAAAAATGTCTCAAATTCTGCAGACTGGAATTTCTTCCTAAACTGGCGACTTTCCTGCTACCCTATGAATATGGTTTAACATTTTCTGTGTGAACAATCCTAAATTTCTAGTTTCTACCCCATGTTTCAAAGTGTGGCATTAAACCAGACTGTATTTCATGGTAAATTACACCGACTAGTCGGTGGAATTATTCTCCATTGAAAATAAAATTCTGGCAAAGTCGGTGGATTTTTAGCTATTTATTCCTATGTTACCACCAAATAATAAAGCATGTCCAAACTCGCCATTTTAATGGCGAGTTCTACATCTACCTAACGGTTAACTGATAAGTTTTTATTTACACCACAGACTGAAAGTTTACAATAGTTACCCAATAAAATTAAAATTAAAGTTTTCTATGATAAATTTTATTTTCTATTCCAAATTAAACATCTCAAAGAATTAAACTGTGTAGTATAAACATTGGATTCAGGTACCGTCAGGCGTCAGTCGTCAGACATAAATTTGATAAGACAATTAGTCAATTACCTATCAAATTCACTCTGTTTATCATTAATATGTATTCAAATAGAATGTACAGTGGTGCGCTGTAATCTGGTGCGCCGTACTGTGGTGCGCCGCTCAGCTTTTAGATACGTATCGGTATAGTCGAATTGTACATATAGTATAATTACTAGGGTTGTGACGTTGCATTAAACGAATGGTGCATGCATGCCGCATGCACTTATTCTTAAATGCATGGTGCATGCATGCCACATGCAGTTATTCTTAAATGCATAGTGCATGCATGCCGCATGCACTTATTCTTAAAAGCAGACTACATTCATGCAATATGGATGCATTTTTTTTCATCGCATGCTGAATATTTTTCTAGACTTATTTGTCTAGTCATAAAATGCAATGCTACTGAGATATAAGTTATTTGTTTTTTGCTGTTATGTTATTGTTATTTGAGTTTTACTTGGTTTCATCTGCATGTTTACGGTACTATTCAAATTTATTCAATATTAACTATTTAGTAGGTATACTTTACTAAGGTACAGGCACCCCCGCTTTAATTACCAAATCACGACACAGTTTAATTACTAAACGGTAACAAAAGCGAAGAAGAGTAACAAGAGATATATAATTGTCACTCCTTGATTACACATATCATTTTCTATGAGCTATAGAAAATTTTTTTTTATAGAGTTACAGTACTAGATAAGCATATTAATATTATTATACAGTCTTTTACTGTTTGTGACTCTGAAAGTTTAAAGTCGTGCATATTAAATGTTTTAAAATCCATCTACTGTATAGCTTAACTCTCACTCAGTATAGGTGAGTAATAAATAGATACTTAGATATCTTTAATTATTGTGTTACATTTAACAAACAGCAATTTTATGCTCTATGAAATATTTTTGGTAGTAGGGTACTAAGTTCCAAGTTTTTGGTTGGTCTACAATTTCGGACGCGTCAGAAAAGAAAATATTATAATTATTATTTAACCTTTATTCTAATTGGTATCATGGATACAAATTGAAATAAAAGTTAAATAATGATTATTATATAAAGATTTTCACATGTTTGAAAATATGGAACCGTGTTATAACACGGAACTAACCCTAAAATAGGACATGTTGAATTTCTGAACAAATCGCTCATCTGGAGCGATTTGGATTATAATTTTGATTTTTTTTAGTTACCGTGAAATAATCACAAAAAATTGTCTCCGTTTTCTATGTCTAGGAACGGTTCTTATTTCGAAACATGTCTCAAAATAAGTACAACTTTTATTAAAGCGATGTGTACTTAAAGCAAGGCCTGCCTGTAATACAAATTAAAAGTTTCCCTCTGTTACTGAGAAATTTTTAAAAAATAAATAAAACCTGAATAATTGTTTTATTTAATATAACGTTTTCCACTTCAAGACTTCTATACCTATAAATATTTCATGACAAAAGACAATTTAGATATTTAATATCTGAATATTTTTATATGGTCCTACCAAGCAATATACATACACTTTTTTCAAAGTACATGCAAAGAAAATGACGAAGAAAAAAAGAGGACTAGCCAACCTAAATGTAAATACAAAATGCATGTAATTAAGCTTTAATAGCATGTGTCAGAGCTTAAAGGGATAGTAATGTCAAGATCAAACAATCGCCAAATTGGTTCTAAATATTAAAATGTCACATTGATTAGTATTTTAAGTCTTTTATGAGTTAATTATTTTTAGAAGTATTCCCTAATAAAGTTTTCTTTTATCGTTTTCTTTGTTGTAGGTTGTGTATTCATTTGCTAGTTTTCTTACTATGGTTAGTTGCTGTCCACATTCTGTTAAGATAACATGCCATGTCTTTGTGTTCAAATAAACTGATTAATTGTTGTACCTACTCAATTACCGCACACACACAGTTTTCACCGATTGGTAATTTCATTAGGTTATGGGCCCAGATTACGGTCAGACCATATATCATTGAAAATATTATCGACGGCTTTGCATTGACTAGTTTTTGTCTCTGTGTCTGTGTGTGCGGTTGATAGCTACACTGAAGAATACAATGGAGAAAAACAACATAGTACCCCTCAACGAGAACAATTTTCCCACGTGGAAGTTGCAGATGAAAATGCATCTGATGGCTAATGAGGTATTTGGCATTGTGGACGGAAGTGAAGAACTGCCTGCGGAAACATCGACTACTTACGGAAAGTTTAAGAGTCGCCGTGATAAGGCTTTGTGTACAATCATACTTGCGATTGAACCTAGATTATTGTATCTAGTTGGGGATGATCCAACTGATCCTGCAGCCGTTTGGATTAAGCTTATGAGTATATTTCAGAAGAAAACATGGGCAAATAAATTGAGGTTGCGCAAGAAGTTGTTTTCATTGAAGCTGGAGCATAACACAAGCATGCACTAACATCTGAGAAACTACATGGAACTATTCAGTGAGTTAGCTGTTGTTAGTAGTCCTATGGACGAAGAAGATAAGGTTCTGTGCATACTGTCTTCACTTCCTGAAAGTTACTCTACCTTTGTAACGGCATTGGAAGCTAATGAACATGTGCCGTCATGGGATACTATTACGGAACTATTACTTCACGTTGAAATGAAACTGAATGAGAAAGAAGAGATAAGTGGTAACTCTTCGGCATTATTTTCGAGCAATAACAAACAAAATTACTTGTCTAATCATAGCAACGTGAAGAAGATTAAATGCTATGAGTGCGGCAAGCTGGGACACATCAAGAGAAACTGCAGAGTGTTTATCGAGAAACAGAGGCGTGATAATACGTATAATGATACTAATTATGTTGCTGAGCAAGATAATACAAAACACGTTACTTTTTACGCTACAGCTTTTTCTGTTGTTTGCGAGTCGAATAATTGGGTATTTGACTCTGGTGCTACTCAACATATGTGTTACAATTCTGATAGTTTTGAAAATCTCACTCCACTGAAAGAGTACATCAGAATAAAAATAGGCGATGGTCGTTTTCTTCAAGCAAAAAGTGAAGGTAGTATTATTCTAGAACTGCGTTTGCCTAACAATATAGTGCGTAGGTGCGTTCTAGAAAAGGTTTTATATGTGCCAGACTTGAGCTGTAATTTACTAAGTGTAGGTAAAATAAATGAATTCGGTCGAAAACTAAGTTCAGTGAAACTACTTGTGAGGTTTATGAAAATAACAATACTTTGCTTGCTGTGGGTAACAAGATTGGTAAGCTGTATCATTTAAACTGCACACCATCTAGTATAAATCAAGCTAATATAACTGAAGACGTTGATTGTGATGCGAAATTATGGCATCAACGTTTTTGTCATTTGGGTTATGATAACTTGAAAAAACTCATAAGCAAGAATATGGTTTCTGGAATTGATTGCAATTCGCTATTTGAGAAACCATTTTGTTCTGACTGCTGCAATGGTAAAAATCACAAGCAACCATTCCCTACATTTGACAGTGAGAAACGTATGATGAAACCCTTGGAACTTATTCACTCGGATATTTGTGGTAAGATCACTCCAGATTCTTTAGGAGGAGCAAGATATTTTTTAACTTTCATAGATGAGGCTACTAAATTCACTTGGATCTATTTCCTATCAACGAAAGGGGATTGCTTTGAGAAATTCAAAGAATGGAAATTGTTGGTGGAAAAACAGTTTAATGCTAATATCAAAGTTATTCGCACCGACAATGGTGGGGAATATGCGTCTAATTCATTTGAAGACTTCCTTAAAAGTGCAGAAATAAAACATGAAAAAACTGTACCCAAGACTCCGGAACAAAATGCAGTCGCTGAGAGAATGAACAGAACTCTGGTTGAGACTGTTCGATGTATGTTGTCGGACGCGACTCTTCCGAAGCAGTATTGGGCTGAAGCTTTAGCCACAGCAACTTATATCAAGAACAGAAGTCCAGCAAGCAGTCTTTCTAACGTAACCCCATATGAGGCTTTATATGGAATTAAACCCTCTGTAAGGCATTTTAGGGTGTTTGGTTCTGTATGTTATTCTCATGTCCCTAAAGATGAAAGGCGTAAATTTGATTTCAAATCTACTAAATGTGTATTCGTAGGTTATTCCTCAGATAGTAAAGCTTATAGGGTTTATGATTTGGAGAAACGAAAGACTATTTTGAGTAGAAATGTTATTTTTAATGAGTCTGAGAGGTGACATGCCGAGCCGAGAATAGTCACTGTCGATCCCATTGTTCAGTCTCAGGATATTGATAGCAGTATTTCTGATGAACTGGCAGACTCGAACCCCCGACTATCTCTTAGAGTGAAACGCTCTCCTGATCGTTACGGTGAATGGGTACATAGTTCTGAAACTTGTTTCGAACCAAAGACTGTACAACAGGCATTAAACTCTTCAGATTCACAATTTTGGAAGGAAGCGATGGGTAGGGAAATGCAATCTATTGAATATAATAATGTATGGACTCTGTCAGAACTCCCAAGTAATGTTAAGCCGATAAATTGTAAATGGGTATTCAAACGTAAAATCGATGCTGATGGTAATTTGGGTACTTATAAAGCTAGGCTTGTTGCGCAGGGTTATTCACAGATTGAAGGAATTGATTACGATGAAACTTTTGCGCCAGTTGTTAGGTTCGAATCTGTTCGCGTTTTATTGTCATTGGCTACTGAAAGTGATTTGAAACTACATCAAATGGATGTATCTAACGCATTTTTAAATGGCGAATTAGAGGAAGATATTTTTCTATGTCAACCACCAGGTTTTTCAATTATGGGCAAAGAACATTATTTTTGTAAACTTAATAAGAGTTTGTATGGGCTAAAACAAAGTCCAAGATGTTGGAATAATTCTTTAGATAGCTGCTTGAAAAATCTAGGGTTTATCCAGTCTTCTAGTGACTCTTGTATCTATGTACGAGGTACAGTCGATGATATTTGTGTAATGGCCGTTTATGTTGATGATATAATTATAGCATGTAAATCTGATTCAGAGGTAGAAAAACTCAAATCATGCTTATCAGAGAGGTTTCAGATGAAGGATTTAGGACTACTGAGTTATTTCTTAGGTGTTAGGATTGTTCAAAATTTAGATAATTGCTCTATTTTCGTTAATCAATCTGTATATGTAGAGTCAATGTTGAAGAAGTTTGATTTTGATAAATCTAAGCATGTAAAGACTCCTGTTGATATTTCTTTTGTATGTAGGAATGAGGATCACTCCTCA
This sequence comes from Caprella mutica, assembly GCA_947561585.1. Taxonomy (NCBI): domain Eukaryota; kingdom Metazoa; phylum Arthropoda; class Malacostraca; order Amphipoda; family Caprellidae; genus Caprella; species Caprella mutica. Next base: position 41,856 of record CANNZV010004248.1, read on the forward strand.
GTACTAGTTGATAAAAAAGTTTTTTTCAGTCTGCTATAGGTTCTTTGTTATATTTGTCAACGAAAACTAGGCCTGATATAGCATTTGCTGTTAGTAATGCTGCTGGGTATTGTTCTGCTCCAACTGAATCTCATTTTATTCTTATAAAAAGAATTTTTCGATATTTGTGTGGTACTATTGATTACGGTATTATGTATTCCAGGCAAAGCAGGGCGAGATGTGCTGGCTACTCTGACTCAGATTGGGCGGGGGATGCAAGGGACAGGAAATCAACTTCTGGTTTCTGTTTCACTATGAATGGAGGACTAGTTTCCTGGAGATCTAACAAACAAACTTGCGTCGCCTTATCCACTGCTGAGGCTGAGTATATCGCACTTGCTGGTGCTGCCCAGGAAGCTATTTGGCTTAATCAATTATTTTCCGATTTGTACTATGGAGATGGTGAGCCTATGGTCATTAATGAGGATAACGAAGCCGCTATCTCCATTGCTAAGAACCCTAAGGATCATTCTAAAACCAAACATGTCGCAATTAAGTACCATTTCATCAGGGACAAAATTGTCAACAATGAGGTGTGTGACATACTGTCACACAGTGACAGTATGATCTTTTTACAAAGGGACTATCACCTGATAAATTTGTCAATTTGAGAAATATGTGTGGATTGGTGTCTCAAATGAAATGTAATTCAATGTGAGGAGGAGTATTAAAATGTCACATTGATTAGTATTTTAAGTCTTTTATGAGTTAATTATTTTTAGAAGTATTCCCTAATAAAGTTTTCTTTTATCGTTTTCTTTGTAGTAGGTTGTGTATTCATTTGCTAGTTTTCTTACTATGGTTAGTTGCTGTCCACATTCTGTTAAGATAACATGCCATGTCTTTGTGTTCAAATAAACTGATTAATTGTTGTACCTACTCAATTACCGCACACACACAGTTTTCACCGATTGGTAATTTCATTACTAAATTGATTCAGAATATTTAATAATGTATTATTTGAATGCTCGTTTATTTTTTAAATGTTCATATAAAAAGTATATAATAGAATTAGCGACACCTAGCGGAAGCATTTGCACTCATTAGTATGTACGTGAGTATGTTTGTTGTTTTATATTAATTTTTGTATGCAGTAATCAACCTTTATTTGCGTCCAAATGATGAAAAGATTCAAGACAAGAAGTCATAGTCTTGAAAATAAAGCCATCTCTTCACTTGAGCTTGAATCTAGATAGAAACTTATCATAGTTGTTTGTTTACAAGATGGCGACACTGATTGTGGCGCCATCTACTGTTAGCATTTGGTAAGAAATTAATTATTTATAAAATGATATATTTCCATTATTAGATTTTATTGAACATTGAATTGTCACACGATATACTTTATTCTTACCAAGCAATCGTTTTACATTCAAATTTTTAAAACAAAAAATGACTGTACTGCCCCTTTAAGTGCATGCTTCCAAGGCATAAGTGCATGCTTTCAAAGCTTACGTGCATGATTTTCAGAGCAAACGTCATCCTCTTTAAAGCTTAAGTACATTGCTTTTATAGCATGTTTTTTAGTGCATGATGTCACAACCCTAATAATTACATATAGTATCAAGTTGCCCTAATTGAATTTAATCCCCTTTTGCTAAAAAAATAATAACACACTTCTCACTTACACCTCTCACGACACAATATTTACACAACCTATTTTTACCGGCGTCATTTCCAAAAATATTTAGCTCACAACTAGTTTTCTTGAATATAACCGTAACTATACCAAACCACTAGAGACAACATGTTCCATCTTCCCCCATTTTGTATAGAACACCGTAATAAGTAAGTTTTGTTTACCATTACCAAGCAATTACCATGTTTTATAAGAGTTTTTGAACCATATGTGATTTCTTACCTGCTTCTTACCTATTTTTCCGGGGAACTTCTCAATAGTGACGCACCACTAGTCTGACGCCCCATTAGTTCGACGCCCCAATAGTCCGACAGTTGCATCATTCTCTGTTATTTTTCGTTTTATTTTTTGATTGAAACAAAAATTTATGATTAAATAGGTATAGCTACTCAATTAATAACTAATCTAAATAATAAAATAATTTTTCATTTCTTTCATTTTTAATATTTCATATTACTCTTTTATTTTACTTTTTTTTCATATTAATTTATGATGCAATCCCTCATTTGATTTCATCATTTAATGTAGTTTGTTGTTTGTTGTACTGCACACTCCATGATTGTTTAATGACCTGGCAGGGGGGTTCGGGCGGCACGCCCCCAGATATACATATATTTTATGTTAAATTAGTAATAAACTACAAAAGTGTCAGACTAATGGGGTGTCGAACTTTTGGGGCGTCAGACAACTGGGGCGTCGCACTAGTGGGGCGTCGGACTAGTGGAGCGTCGGAATAGTGGGGCGTCGGACTAATGGGGCGTCGGACTACTGAATAGTAACCTTTTTCCGGAATAGAATATCTGTTTTTGTTTCTATTTTGTGTCCTATATAGTAAAAGATTACATTTATTTCATTCATTATATGACTAATAGTCTAATTTAGTTCATTTTCCTTTATTTTAAGAGTACGTGCCTGATTGTACAACACCTGATGTTAGATTCAACTGTAGAAGAGTAAACTGTCAAGTTGAACCTATTGTGTTTACATCCATCCCTGCGATATCACAAACTTGGCATTTGGACTATTCCCCGCCGGGCTATTCCCCACCGGACTTTTCCCCGCCAGGACTATTCCCCGCTGGACTTTTCCCGCCTGGACTATTCCCCGCCGAATAGAATAATAGTATTTTGGGCTATTAAATTATAATTTCGATAAAAACAAACCATTTATCAATAGAAAACACATTTTATTAACAGACTTACACAATAATACAGTCTTATTTTGAATTTTTATTTTCGTATGTGTCCATATTGGTCGTTTTTATTTTAAGACTGCACCTTCGTACATTTGCATAATTTAAAATATGCTGCACAGTTCGATCATTTGGCCATTCTAAGGGATTGCCAAATGTCGCAATTTAGTCTATGCAGCTACGATTAATTCAGTTTATTCCAGCTCTAAATTTATACAGTATTAGACAAAATATAAGGGTAGGCAAAAACAAGTTATCTAAATCTTTAATTTCATTAAAAGTACAGAATACACATTATTGAAATTTTGCACGTATTTACATATAGAGCTCATATGTATACGTATGAAATTTCAAAGCATTTGGACAAATATTCTAGAAAAAAGTTCTATATTTCACTTCAAACACTAAATTTTGCTCTGGTCAAAAGTTAAGGGTAGCCATCATAAACTTTGAAATATTTGCGGATATTGGCAATTAACTTAATAATTTGTGAATAATACTTTACTATATCACTTCAATACATCTTCTACCACAAAATTCTACAAATTTGGCACAATATGAAGGAGTTATCCATATTCTATTCATCCTCGAGAAATGTCCACAATTTTTCCACAGTTGTTGTGTTTCTTCTTTGAGTACAGTCTCCAATTATTATCCAAACAATCTCAATTCGATTGAGGTCAGGACTCTGTGAAGGATAGTTCATTAGATCAATTTCTTCACCTTCTAATAGGGTCGTAACTTTTTATCTGAGTAGTAGTATACGTTGTTCTGCTTGAAACTCTATGGTTGAGGGTCAGCTGCTTTTTGATAAGAGAGAGTATGATGACGAAAGAGCTGTATTATACTTCTGCAATAACTCCTCGTAGACGAACAATGGGACCAGGTCCAGCAGAAAAAATGACCCGCTGAACCATCACACTTCCTCTTCCAAAATTAACCGTTTTCTTGACGCAGTTCAGAGTTATAATTTCCCCTACTTTATGTTAAATTCGTACTTGACCATTAGAATTTAGAACCAAAGAATTCTATTTTTCTTCCATTCATCACTAGAATGAACTTTGAACCACTGATCAATCGACCAAACGACATACTCATGACAAAACACAAGTAACACTTTCCGTTTCTTTTTAGATATTAAAAGCATAGATGCAGGGACAAATGATTGCAAACCAACTTGTTAAAGTCGAACCGGAAAAGTAGACTGGGACACCGTACCACCAAACATGACATCTATCTCACTAAAAATTTGACCAGAAGTGTTGGAACTACCTTGCAAGCTATTTTGAAGACTTGCATGATCTTCTCTCAGCAATGCTTTGGAAAGTCTACCATTCTTCGGTTTGGAATCAGCAACTCCATACTGCTTATGTTGAGCCACAATATGTTGCATAATCCTTTTGGACCTTCATGTGGCAATAGAAATCTATCTCACCGACAATTGGAGACTGTATTAGAGGGGAAACTTGTGGACATTTCTTGAGGATCGTGCACGGACATTTCGTCCACGTACATTTCGTCCACAGACATTTCGTCCACGAATTGCTTTATTTTGTATTATATTTATTGTGTGCATTTATTTTATATATTATATTATTTATATATATTCTGCAATATAAAAGTATTTAACACCCTTATTTGATGGTAATTAGAAATGTATGGTCTTTGCTTTAATTCTTAGTGCAATCTTTTTATCCTGTTGGCCGGTGTACTATGCCTAAGTGAGATTCGTGCTTACTTGAGATGTTGGCATATGAGAGGCGGAGAGTTGTTTGTGGGCATGGCGTAATTATTTCAGTATCAAGTGTGTCACGATAGAGAGAGTATGAGTAGATCCGTGTTCCAGTTGATCATGTATGTGAGGTAGAGTTGAGATTTATTTTACAGTAGAACTCCTCTATAGTGAACTTCAACTATTTCACTATAGAGTTTACTCTACTAAGGAGAATTTAAGAGATAAATAAAGAACTTTCCTTTTCTTGACAGACTATAGAATATGTTTTATTTCTTTTTGAAATAGATTCATTATAGCTACAGAGTATTTTATTTCTCAGAACTCCAAAAATCAGGATGGTTCACTACTTATGACTTCATTATAGAGGAGCTGTATTTGTACAATGTAGAACTCCTGTTTCATGACATATAGCTAATTAATATTGTGAGTTGTGACAATGTGTAAATCATTTATAGCACGGATTTTATCATACATACATAATTAAGAGCTTCTCATACTCTCTCACTATCGCGGCACACTTGATACTGAAACAAAAACGCCACGCCCAAAATTGCCTCTCCGCCTCTCATATGCCAACATCTCAAGTAAGCACGGATCTCACGTAGGCATAGTACACCGGCATCAGTAAATAATAAAAATGAAAACTTTTTAATGATTTACAGGCAGGCCCCGCTTTTATTACACCCGAGTCTTATAAAATCTGTAATTATTACCTGACATGTCTTGATGTTATTAAAAGTACATAAACATTTAAAACTGAGACATTTTTTGTGGTGTTTATTTTACAGTATTTACAATAATCATCAATAACAGTATTCAGATTAGGTAATTAGATGCACTAATGTTTCAGAAATGAGTATTTTATAGCAGAATATTTTTAACAGTGATTACCTAAATTACATACATAATAATATGCAGGTATATAATATACTACTAAATAAATTATATAAAAAATTAGCTAGATATTGATAATTTTTAGTGTTACGTTTATTATTAAACGTAAAAACGTCCGTGTTATTGGACTGTTTCATATTTTCGGACTTATACGTACTTATATAATAATAATTATTATTATTTACCTCAATTGTAATTACTTTAATTATTACGTATCTACACATTTATTCTTGTTAGGACCCTGCTATTTCAGTTCTAAACTTTAGATACTCATAATTCATTAATGAATGCAGAATATTAAACGAGGTAAATAACTTAAAAATACAGTCAACCCGTTTAGCATATTTAATTTTATAACTGTAATCGATAGATAAACATTTTTATGTGTTACTTCATATACGGCATAAATCACTATCATATTATTGTATACAGGCAGGCCTCACTTTAAGTACAACTCACTTTAGTAAAAGTGGTCCTTATTTCGAGTCATGTTTCGAAATAAGAACCGTTCGTAAACATAGAAAACGGAGACAATTTTCTGTGATTATTTCACGGTAACTAAAAAAATATCAAAATTATAATCCAGATGAGGTTATTAGAAGCAATTGGTTCAGAAATTCAACATGTCCTATTATAGGGTAAATCCGTGTTATCGCACGGTTCCATATTTTCGAACACGTAAAAATCTTTATATAATAATCATTATTTAACTTTTATTTCAATTGGTATCCACGATACCAATTAGAATAGAAGTTAAATAATAATTATAATAATGTTCCAAGTTATTGGTTGTAGAACCAACCAATAACTTGGAACATAGTACCCTACTACCAAAAATATTTCATAGAGCATAAAATTGTTGTTTGTTAAATGTAGCACAATAATTATTGAAGTCTAAGTATCAATTAATTACTCACCTATACTGAGTGAGAGTTAAGCTATGGATGGATTTTAAAACATTTAATAAATGCACGACTTTAAACTTTTTCATCACAGTCACAAACAATGAAAGACTGTATATTATTAATAGTATGATTGCATACGTTTTACTCTAATAATAAATTTTCTTTCTATAACTCATAGAAAATGAGGTCAAAATCAAGGAGTGACAATTATAAATTTCTTGTTACTTTTATTCACTTTAGTTACCGTTTGGTAACTAAACTGAGTTGTGATTTGGTAACTAAAGCGGGGGATGCCTGTATTTACACATGCCTACTAATGTAACAGTGAAAAATAATATGAAATATATTCCGTAAACACTTTAAAATACAAAAAAAGCCAATTGTGGACGAATTGTCCGTGGACGAAATGTCCGTTGAACGAAATGTCCGTGGACGAGATATCCTAGGGTGACAGGACAATAACCCCCCGGACAAAACCCCCCGTACAATAAACCCCCAGGACAAATACCACCCGGACAAGAACCCCCCAAGCTAAAAACCCCCGGTCGATATGAATAACATAATTCATTTTAATTAATTTTTATTAATTTTTTATCAATAAAATCACTATATGCTATAAATATAAAGAGATATAGTGCACCTAAGGTTAGGTTAGCGGTCCGATTGGGGGGGCTTGCTCCCCCCCCCCCCGTGGCCTGGTTTGATAGTGACAAAATGTATACTGTACTTAATTTTACTATAAAATAGGTAATTGGGTATACCTTATTTTGCAAAAAAATTGTCATATTTTCGAAGAAAATGTAATAATTTTTGGTTTGCATTGAATAATGTTTAATATATTAATAAAAATAAATTATGCTATTTATATAGACCGGGGGTTTTTTGCTTGGGGGTTTTTGTCCGGGGGGTTTATTGCACGGGTTTTTTTTGTCCGGGGGGTATTTTGCACGGGGTTTTTTTGACCGCGGGGTTTTTTTGCACGGGGGGTTATTGTCCTGGAATCATGTCCTAGACCCCTTGAGGATGGATAGAAGATAGTTAACTCCTCCATATTGAGCAAAATTAGTAGAATTTTGTGGTAGAAGATGTATTGAAGTGATATAGCAAAGAATTATATGTACATAAATTATTAAGTTAATTGCCAACATCCGAGAGTACTTCAAAGTTTATGATGGCTACCCTTAACTTTTGACCAGAGCAAAATTTAGTGTCTGAAGTGAAATAAAAAACTATTGATAGAATATTCGTCCAAATGCTTTGAAATTTCATACGAATACATATGAGCTCTACATATATGAAAATACGTGCAAAATTTCAATAATGTGTGTTTTGTACTTTCTATGAAATTAAAGATAACTTGTTTTTGCCTACCCTTATCTTTTGTCCACTACTGTACATATCTTGAATTTATTATCTATAACAAATGGTGATCTATTTACTTCTCGTTCAAATATATACTTTTCCAGCACACTAATAAATCTAATTGTAATTTATTAATTTTACAATTAATATATTACAGAATTCATAACCCTACTATATATTATTTTATTGCACTTAATATTGGCCTATATTTATAGTGTCCTTTTTTCTATTATGCATATTTAATATTTATACTTTATTACCATTATTATAAAAATTTATAAGTTATAGAGTGTAGAAATCCTTAAATCAAAACTTTTCAAGTAGCCAGATTCGAGGAAGATTTAGATATAAAGTCGTACATTTTCTCTAAAAATATCCACCTAAACTAATTATCAAAAGAGTAGTTACAAAACGGGTTCGGTTCAAAGAGGTGGTAAGTGATAAGTTTCCATTCAACAATGTTTAAAAAATATGGGTAGTTGCGACGGCAGACTTTGATTTACAATTTCACGGCAATAGATTTATTGGTCTAAACGATGTTTTTTAAAAACTAATTAAAAAATCTAAATATTAAATAGTCTTCCAGAGTTTAAAATTTAAAAGAAAATTAGGCGAGGAAAAGTCCGGCGGAGAATAGTCCGTTTCCTCACAAACTTTACCTAGAGCTTAGGCGATAGCAATTCTTGTCAAGTTGTCTGAAATCCAACACAACTTTATTTTTACTCAACTGCAACACATAGGTAGTATAATTACAAAGATAGTATATTTGTAAACCTAAACACTAAGGGAACAATCTTAGTTGGAACCACGACAAAATCCTCATTAAACATTACAATGTTGGGCCAACGTTGGCCCAATTCTGAACGAAACTCTGGGCCAACGTTGTCATGGCGATCTTGGTGTATTGAGCAAGCAAAGGCCCGACGTTGGCCCACCTCACGGATGTCCACCGGCCCTGAACTGCGTATAAACAGCTTATTGGTACCGGCAATACTTAACGTTGCCGATATCGTGCATGTCTACGGCCGGTAGTATTTTGATATAAGAGGTGTATTGAATAGATTACGCTATACAGAACGTGCGAAGATAACAGTTACTTCTAACCATGTATTATTCACTGTCCTACAAATATTTTACAGATCAAAATCAGGGGGAAAAATGGAATAGTTGCAAATTCAAACTCACGTCTATATTATTTTACCTACGCTATTTTAATCAAAGAATAATATTCTTATTTAAAATTGATTAGAAAGTATAATTTTCAATGTGAATTATTATTACAAACGAAAAAATAACTTTTCATACTAAATATATGAATTAACTAGCGGCCAAGATAATTTTTATGAAGGAAATAATCAAAATGTTAAATTAATAATTGGAGAGAGAACAGGCCTATTTATACTAAATTGCCAGAAACGGATTCTAGTTCAAAGATATACTTAATTGAGGATATTGAATTGTCTATTTGGTGTGATTAAAGTTAGGAGAGATCGTTTACACCTCACCCTCTCTGATTTTCTGTCGCCTCACCCTCTCTGATTTTCTGTCGAAAACTGCTAATTAGAACCGGTAGACTAGTATAATACATATACTGGTAAATAGAAAAATCACTGAATTGGTTAACCAATGTTTCACTTCATTGGGCCAGTGCTGTTTGACAACCGTTGGCCCAATGTCGTTTACCATACATTGGTAAAGTGTGTAATAGCACTGGGGTGTCAATGCTCGATCGTGCCTTTACTTTGTCAACGTTTACCAACGATGGCCCGACAATGCAATGTTATCAGGGTCCCTAGCGTCAAAAGCCCATGCAACAATTAAAAGTCCACACCGACAAAAGCCAATACAGACAAAAGCCCACACCGATGAAAGCAAAATTAGTATTCCTGCAATATAAGTAATCCATATATGTAAAGTTGGAACGATGGAAGATACAAATTTAACAGTTTTCTTTCTACGGAATCTACGGAATCACTGTAAATTTGTACTATGCATCAAATTTAGGGACGCTGTTATCGCAGAACTTAATTTTAAAACACTTTTATTTATGAACTAAAATTTTAGTATATATTGAAACATTTAATCAGACGGCAGGTAACCAGCAGACGTCTTGTTCAGTTGTCATGTAGGATCGAAAGGTCAAACATCAGTTTCTGTAGACTTTGCTAGCTATAGTCTTAGATTCTTCAGCCAAGTACTTCGTAAATACTTTATTTGGCTACAATTATGTATACCCCTTATACATGTGTAATTAGTCAATTAGTATGGTTGTTGATGTCCTGAATACAGAGTTTATTCTAATTTTTCATCAAAACTGTGGAGCAACATTTAGCTTATAAGTGTAAAGTAACTGAAATGTTTTGTAGTTCCTTATTTGTTTATTATGTTTAACTTGTTCCAGGAAAGCAACGACAACCTAAAATTAATTTATATTTACTCGCAGTTTCCATAGTCTAGAGGTGATCTGAGAAGTTTTGTTTGTTGGCTGATTGCGACTCGATCACGAGGTGATTATTTAGTCAGGCTAATTATTCGTAAGTTTGCCTAGTGGAATTTTTAAATACTATTTATTTATTTAGAATCATTCAAAACTAACCAACTCATAATAATTTATTTAGTAGGGGCTTAACGTCTGCTTCGGAACCAATAATTGAAATTTGTTATGTTGCAATTGTTTGACAAAGTAATATTTTGATACCATTAATAAGTTTATATCGATCGGTGTGAGCTTTTTTCTGTGTGGACTTTTGTCCGTGTGAGTTTTTGTCGGTGTGGGCTTTGTCGGTGTGGGATTTTGTGTCATGAGCTTTTGACGCTAGGAATTTTGTCGTGTTAATGAAGTCAGTGACTTTTCTGCATCCATTACCGACGGTGGTGTATGACTTTGTTCATTGAGCATTTTTCTTTTCTGACAACTTCTTAAGGTTCAATGTTTTTAATTTCATATTGACGTCAGTGTTATTTAGCCTTTGATTCCCAAGCAAACGTTAAACCACGTGAACTGATTAGTTATTACTAGCTAAATAGATATTCTCACATTTATATTATTTGAAATTACTTATACAATAAATTCGTGCACGGACATTTCGTTCACGGACAATTCGTGCACGGACATTTTCACGGACAGTAACTACAAGCAGAAATAGCAGAATATTTTGAACAGTGATTATACCTAGATTACATACATAATAATATGCAGGTATATAATATGTGACTGGCAGTTTTCCGTGTACCGTTATAAATACCTTGGTACCTATTTCTAGATACTGGAAACCTAGATACTTATAAACTTCAAAAAATATCAGAAATCCAAATTTAACTCGGTTACCAACCTACAACTATCATTTTCGGTGTCTTGGACTTGAGTCTTATACTTTAAAAAGTAATTGACATCGGACTTGATATTATTCACATTAATTTCAAAGTAATGTAATTAGTTCGTATAGCGGTTACCAATACGTATCGATGAATCTCTACTAATTACTTACCATTACTTTTGAAAGATACGGCAGAAAACCGTCAATGTTATCGCACGACCAAAAGACGCATGTGTGCCAACATTACATATTTTAGCTCCATAGTTCACATACATTTCCTCCACCTACACTTCCCCAACCTACACTTACCCCACCTACACTTTCAGCACCTTCACCTTCCCCCACTTTCAGTTCCTTCACCTACACTTCCCCACATTCTCTTCCTCCACCTACATTTCCCCCACCTATAATTCCTGCACCTTTACTTCCTCCACCTACACCTCTCCCATATTATTTCGAATTGAAAATTTGACCAATTATACAGTGAATTTCATTGACTCTCAGCTGATGTTATAAATTTGGTGAAAGGTTAATGAATTCTAAGAGTTGCAAAGACTTTATGAATCTTAATGGAGCTCATAATCTCTTAGAGTGCTTCTATATTTATTGCTGGTAATTTCCTTTGAGCTAATAAATCTTTATTAAATTAACTGGAGACTGAAAACTTGAGCTGATTGATGCTTTTCTCCTCTAGAAATTATTGGATAAACTTTATTTAGGGAATTTTTTCTTCTGAGTTGTTTTTTATTAGATAATTAATTAACCTTTCATCGGGTGGAGTCCATGGCAACAAGGATTTATTCCTGGGATATTAAGGGAATATCCCAATGATGAAAGATTTATTCCTGGGATATTAAGTGAATATCCCAATGAAGAAAGATTTATTCCTGGGATATTAAGGGAATATCCCAATGATGAAAGATTTATTCCTGGGATATTAAGGGAATATCACAATGAAGAAAGATTAATTCCTGGGATATTAAGGGAATATCCCAATGATGAAAGATTTATTCCTGGGATATTAAGGGAATATCCCAATGATGAAAGATTTATTCCTGGGATATTAAGTGAATATCCCAATGAAGAAAGATTTATTCCTGGGATATTAAGGGAATATCCCAATGATGAAAGATTTATTCCTGGGATATTAAGGGAATATCACAATGAAGAAAGATTAATTCCTGGGATATTAAGGGAATATCCCAATGATGAAAGATTTATTCCTGGGATATTAAGGGAATATCCCAATGATGAAAGATTTATTCCTGGGATATTAAGGGAATATCCCAATGATGAAAGATTTATTCCTGGGATATTTCCTAAATAACATAGGCATAACTCCTTAGGTTCTTGATCCTATCGCCGCACGATCCACTTTCGCAGAAAATATGACAATATTTAAGTAAAATCTGATCACCGAATATAAATACAAATATTAAATTTAGGTTTTTAAAGTTAATTTCACAACCACTTCAAACAGAAACAGTTCGTATGAACGAGAATAAGCAATAATTTGTACATAATTCCAAGTCATATTAAAGGTCTAATATAAAACCATACATTCAAGTAATAACTGAAGTATGTTATTTTAATAACAAGATATTCGTATAAGTACTATATACTGTGGTAAAACAATTCATAAATTTATATAAATAATTACGTTATTTAGAATTAACTAATATATTATTGCTATTATAAGCTAAAATTCTATACGATTATGTTATAATTTTATTTACACTCATTATGGAAAAGAGTGAATAAAAGATAAAGAATTAGAAACAGTTCCGATCAACAAAACCGTTGATTTTCTCTCTTTAATTTCTCTTACAATTATATTCATTGTTTTTAAATTAGATCATTCATTGGTTAAACTCATTTAGGTGATATAATTGGATAAAAACTCCCCAGGATTATTTGGTCTTTCATGACAAATTAATCGAATAAAATTGACATACAAATGTTCTTGAAAATTTATATCCACATGACATTTTAACTATTTTAATATAACATCTGACCCATTTAAAATAACAATAAAATCTCATGTGGAAACATTATAAAAGAAATATTAAAAGTTGTTCATAGGATAATAGTCATTCTCTCGCTAGCTGCTCAGTATGAATAGAACAGTCGCAGTGAGAGGTTGTTCATTTGCTTCTCTCTCAGCCTCACACTGCGGGCGCGTGTCATTATAAAATGTTTACCGGTTTGCTAATCAATTTCAGTCGAAAAATGAGAAATATCTTCATTTCTTGGTGCAACAGTTCCTTTTTTCCATGTTCCATGTACCACATACCGTTAATAGAACATTGTACATCGTTTTAACCGACTTCCTAGCGTGGGTTTGGAAACTTCAACGATGTGAATCCTGTTGTCAAAGAGGGATCCGAGCACAGTGTATTTATTCCTTATAAACAACTTAAACCACTCATAATAATTATAACTAGATTCTCTAATTTACTGAATAACATAAAAAGTGAATCACATTTATCTGTATTACCTATTTAAATCAAAATTATTATTTAAATCAACAAACATAATTTTAACTAATTAAATGAAATAGATTAAATAGTCATATATAATGTGAAATAAAGATAAAATAAATGAAATAATCTTATCATTCTCCGTAGAGTTTGATCAATTTGTCGCCTGTTGCTCCAGTCAATATAGTCAATGATTTATAATGATTGTGTGCATTCACTCTAAATCTAATAGTAATAAAACTAAAGTGTTTGTTATTAATGGATCCTTTTACTTCAATTGCATGCTTCATTCAAATAATTGAACTGTACTTAGCCCCTTGTTTGAGACACTGTTTTGAATTTAACTTTTATTGTTACAAAACTAAGTACGTTCATTCATCATTTATTTAGAGAATGTACATCATTTGTTTCTTTTTTAATATTAATCCATGTATTATTCAACTTTTTCATGTTTTAATGATTTATAAGGTATTTGTTTTAGAATGAATTAATATATGATATATATTAATTAAATGTTTTGCCTTAAATATTCATAGATGGTAATTTTTTAAATTAGATACTTTAATTAACATAAGCTAATTCTTTTAATATTGTATTTTCATAATAGTTTTTTAATCGATTAAATTGTATATTTGAACCCAAAAACTATAATTATAGAAATGTAGGAATCACAAATTTTCATATTAAATTTGATTTGATTTCATATAATTTAAATTTTATTTAACTCAGCTTGAATATTGTAATTATAGTCAAGTGAACACATTTATGACATATAATATTAACTCATTTTAAAATGCTAAGACTAATACATTTTTGACCTATTATAAAAATATGTTTTCGACAGATATAATGCCATTATCTTTGACACTGAACCAATATATACTTCTAAGCGATAGAACCAATATATACTTCTAAGCGATAGAACCAATAAATACTTCTAAGCGATAGAACCAATATATACTTCTAAGCGATAGAACCAATATATACTTCTAAGCGATAGAACTAATATATACTTCTAAGCGATAGAACCAATATATACTTCTAAGCGATAGAACCAATATATACTTCTAAGCGATAGAACCAATATATACTTCTAAGCGATAGAACCAATATATACTTCAAAGCGATAGAATCAATATATTTTCCAACGGTAAAACTAAAATATTTTCTTCCACCTGTTAAATACATATTTTTTCAACCAATAATCAAATCATACTATTCACTATAATTTTCTGATACACCATACCGATATTACTAGCCGATGTATCTTTGAAAATATTTCTTATCATATCTTTAAATACAATCCATTTCAATAGTCACATAGCGTATCATTAACTGTTATTCTAACTAAATAGCAATCACTGGATGTTATTACCTCCATTTGCTAAGTGCACCTCGCAGAAACATTCTCTCGCTAATTATAAGCCAGGATACCAACCAAAAACAATTAATTCTCCAAAATTGTTTCAATTAATTGAATTAAGCCAGTTGTAGATAAATTGAAATTAAATAGCAAGTATATTTGCTGTACTGGTCTAGTGACTTACTATATAAAAATGTTAACCACCAGTAGGATAAATAATGTTAACAACCTGTAGAATAAATAATGTTAACCACCAGTAGAATAAATATTGTGAACCACCAGTAGAATAAATAATGTTAACCACCAGTAGAATAAATATTGTGAACCACCAGTAGAATAAATAATGTTAACCATCAGTAGAATAATTAATGTTAGCCATCAGTAGAATAATTAATGTTAACCATCAGTAGAATAATTAATGTTAACCACCAGTAGAATAAATAATGTTAACCATCAGTAGAATAATTAATGTTAACCACCAGTAGAATAAATAATGTTAACCATCAGTAGAATAAATAATGTTAACAACCTGTAGAATAAATAATGTTAACCACCAGTAGAACAAATATTGTGAACCATCAGTAGAACAAATATTGTGAACCACCAGTATAATAAATAAAGTTAACTAACAGTAGAGTATATAATCTTTACCACCAGTAGAATAAACAATATTAATCACTAGTATAATAAATAAAGTTAACCAACAGTAGAGTATATAATGTTTACCACCAGTAGAATAAAAAATATTAATCACTTGTTGAATAAATAATGTTAACTACCAGTAGAATAAACAATATTCATCACTAGTATAGTAAATAATTTTAACCACTAGTACAATAAAAAATATTCATCACTAGTAGAATGGATAATGTTAACCACCGGTAGAATAAATAATATAACCACCAGTAAAAGGAAATGTTCAGTAATATTTGAAGTACGGACAGATTTCAATCAGGTAAAATTATTAACTCAATTACGATATGAAATTATTTCCACGGTGATTGGCTTTGCCATTAATTTATTAGGTTATTATTTAATGAATGAACAAGAACTACATTTTGCTGATCATGATTTTTACATTATTGAGCATATTCCAAAACTTAGAAAAATTGGGACTGTGAAGTTACTACTTGATTTAATATTTATTCATTCATTTTTTACTTCAATATTACGACATTTGAATGAAATTTTTTCGTGTTCAAGATTCCAGTAATATGTGTGCATAAGTCTAGTTACGTTATACCGACTATGACGTAATATCGTACATTTGTTACTGCATATTAAATATACTGACAGTTATATAGAACGTGTTACAGAGGGTGTTTACTTTAATCGATTTAACACTTATCTTAAGAAGAAACACGTTTTTTTCATTAATTCAACAGTAAATGTGGTGTACGGGAATGTGTAACTGAACAAGAATACATATCCTATACTATTTCTAATTTTGTCCTCAATTTACGATACAGGAATGTTTCTTAATATATTTAAATGTTTATAAGTTCATGCAAATGGACGCAGAAAAGCTACTCCGATACATTACAAAGATATTCACCCTGGATGAAATCAGAATTTAAATCTAGAAATATTGACTTCGGCAAAATGCCAAAAAAAAAAAAAAAATTTTAATGAACTGGATTCTCCGAATACGAGTTTACCGAAACCCAAATTTGCTGAAACGGATTGTACATTAATTTACCCAAAAGTTACAGAAATAAAACGATACGTTATTATCTCTGATGTTTTTTTAAATTTTGAAGCAATTTAACAATATCTAATTGGTGTATTGTATGCATGCACTCTTGCTTTCAAGTAAGCTACTCAGTGATATATTACATGTTGTATGTCACGTAATAACACAATAGTATTGTTTATATCTTCCCAATATACCTCAGGCTTCAACGATTGTATCACTTGCATGAATAAATTCGTTTGATTTAAAAACATTGATTTCTATCAACGCTTATATATGTTAATATTCAATAAATATAATTAGATATATGAAAATAGCAGAAATTTGTGTTTCAGCTAATCCATAATTTGGCAAATTGGGATTCGGCTAACTCGTATTTGTCGAATCCAGTTCGGCGAATTAGTTTTCGGTAAATTTTGTTTCGGCAAATTCGTTTTCGGAGAATCAGCCTAGACTAGGAAAATATTGTAAAATTCTAATCTTATTTTTTATTTTCATAGGCTAGAGGAGCGACTATTAAATTATTTATTTTAGATCATAGGATGAACCGCTATCGAGTGGTTCCACATTTTTGACCACAGTAGAAAATAAAATGAATTTTAACCTTTTTAATTAGTTATTTTGTGTTATATGATCGAAAATGTTGAACAGATCAATAACTGAGAACTGACCCTAATTAGTCTACCATTATTATACCTAAACAAGTATTATTAGAGACACTAAAATGTAAAATTAATTTGTTTACAATTCAAATAAGGAAATAAAATAGATCTATTAATTAATATTTAAACTATAAAAATATGAAATGGCTAAGGAAGAAATAGTTTCCAATGAATAGAATACTTATAAATGACATTGACCATCCAATATTCCTCGAGTTATGAAGGACCTTTGAAAATCTAATCAAATGGTTACTAGGTAATTATCAATCATCTCTCAAAATTTCAGGCAATTTGGTTGAGCATTTTTCAAGCTATGCAAATAACAAGATTATAAATAAAACCGACAAAAACATAATCTTCCACAATTTTGCAAAGGTAATCAATACATAAATATGTTTAAAATTCTTTTAGAATATCAATGTATTTTTACCATATTCGTTTTATCCTAATAATAATAACACCCAGGATGTCTTGATATATCCTCTATTGCATATCTTGTCTCTACAAAGTCCTTTGTAACTATTGCAGCTATGTGACCTGTACCTTCTACAAACTTTAGGGTACAGTAACATAATGTGCAGAGAAGAACATGTCACAGAGTGCTGTGGATCCTTCAGTGTTACTAGCAGCGGGAATAGCAACAGCAAAATAAACATAATCATTTATATTATTGCAATTTGTTGAAAGGTTGAAACAGTCATGAAACATTTTAAAAAATCATGCAGTGAAGTGTTGATCTTCTATGATCCACCATGACTCTTCGTCTAATATTAAGAAAGTTCCCGACATAATCTTCTATGGTCCCACCATAACTCTATCTTATTTTATCCAATATTATGAATGTGCCCCTCTTATTTAGCTATGGCCCCACCATAACTCTGGTGGTTTAGTGTTGAGTTGTAAACTCGTAACTAGGATGTTGCTTCGTTTGAAGTTTTATTCATTCTTTGTAGTGAGGACAAGTTAGAGGTAATTAGGTAAGAGGTGATGTGCTATTTCAGTTCACATGCAATGTAGCAATAATAGACACGGCAATGGGGAAAAGCCCTCACTGGCCCTCTACAGATGTCAAGATAATTACCTACTGAAAAGCTGCTATTGGCAAGATATACCGATACTAGTGAGTAAGTTAAAGCAAAATGGTTAATAAGATGACATGAAAATAATTTTAGAATAAATTAAATCTACGAGCAACTAAAAAAGCAAATAAAATATAAAAGAACTTCATATACAAATTTAAGTTGGAATAACAAAATAAGTTTATGTTTGAATAAAAAAATAATTTTAAGATAAAGTAATCAATAAGTTTAGGTTTAAATAACAATTTATAAGTTGAAGTTTTGATAACCAAATAAGTTTAAAAATTTCAATGAAAATATAAGTTTAAGAACCAAGTTTATCACAAAATAAGTTTAAATTCGAATAGAAAATAATTTTTAAATTTCAATAACTAAAGTTTCACATAATTTGGTCAAGTTCAGCTACTCAGAAAAGTTGTTTTAGTTAATTGACCTTCGTTTCGAAAAGTTATAACATTATTACCAATTTTGCCTTTACTTCTGGGTACTACTGTCATTATTCTCTAACTAATTACCAAATAAACTGAGACATAAATGCATAAAGTTTTTGGTGATAAAATGACTATGAAACTTTTTCCTCAAATAAAATTAACATTACGAATCATCTGAAGAACTAATATGGATTATTGAATAACAGAGTCAACACTTTTGGTTGTGTGTACACTGAGATGGTGTGTGACTGTGTGTGTGCGTGTGTGTGTGTGTACTTTCCATATCATTAAACATCTATGGGAAACAGTTAAGGGAAACTTACGACACTAACAATTGTTTTCACTTCCTGATTATTCTATCTTTATCCTTATTATTTTTGTTAGTTTTTCATTTGTGATCACATAGGTTATTTTTTAATGATAACATATATTTTTAATTTAAATAATTTAGTTTAATTTTAAATTATTATTTATATTTCGATCATCTGATTAGATTTAATTATAAATAACTATTTTAATATTTGATTATTGTTGTTTTATTATTTGGAATCATTTAAAGTTCATTATTATTTAACTATTGATAATAATTAACTAATTAACCCTTCATTGTGTGGTGTATCATATATAAGTGAAACAAACAAAAAAAAAAATTAAGCCACAAAATATAATTCATAATAAGTCTGCAAATAGATAATTTCACATTGCATACACATGGTTACCATGTGATTTAATGTCCCTAATGTTACAATGCAGTATTAATATGTTATATCCACATAAGTCAATCTAACCATCATAAAAACACATGTGGTTATGCCATTTTAAAACCATATCATAAAAACAATATCAAATAGAGATTGAATACGTATTTAATTGACCTCATCATATCCACATGTCAATTACCATACTTTTAACTAGTGTTTACCATGTGTAATTCACAACATTCAGTACAATATATGTCAAATACCATACTTATAGTATATGTTAACCACACGTAATTTACCATATTACCATGTGTAATACATATGGTATCTATTTCCAAACAGTGTACATGGTATACACATGATTTAAATGTGTAAGTGCCACATGGTATACACATGATTTAAATGTGTAAGAGACAGATGGTATACACATGATTTAAATGTGTAAGAGCCACATGGTATACACATGATTTAAATGTGTAAGTGCCACATGGTATACACATGATTTAAATGTGTAAGAGACAGATGGTATACACATGATTTAAATGTGTAAGTGCCACATGGTATACACATGATTTAAATGTGTAAGTGCCTCATGGTATACACATGATTTAAATGTGTAAGTGCCACATGGTATACACATGATTTAAATGTGTAAGTGCCACATGGTATACACATGATTTAAATGTGTAAGTGCCACATGGTATACACATGATTTAAATGTGTAAGTGCCTCATGGTATACACATGATTTAAATGTGTAAGTGCCTCATGGTATACACATGATTTAAATGTGTAAGTGCCACATGGTATACACATGATTTAAATGTGTAAGTGCCACATGGTATACACATGATTTAAATGTGTAAGTGCCTCATGGTATACACATGATTTAAATGTGTAAGTGCCACATGGTATACACATGATTTAAATGTGTAAGTGTCACATGGTATACACATGATTTAAATGTGTAAGTGCCACATGGTATACACATGATTTAAATGTGTAAGTGCCTCATGGTATACACATGATTTAAATGTGTAAGTGCCACATGGTATACACATGATTTAAATGTGTAAGTGCCTCATGGTATACACATGATTTAAATGTGCAAGTGCCACATGGTATACACATGATTTAAATGTGTAAGTGCCACATAGTATACACATGATTTAAATGTGTAAGTGCCACATGGTATACACATGATTTAAATGTGTAAGTACCTCATGGTATACACATGTTTTACATGTGCAAGTACCACATGGTATACACATGATTTAAATGTGTAAGTGCCACATTGAAAAGGGATATACATTTGTTTGGAAATCCAGGCTAAAGGGAAAAAAAATCTGGGAATTTATTTCGAAAATTGAATTTGGGTGTTCTAAAGATAAAAATCGGAAAATCATAGTTTTGAACCAGTAGCAATATATTGTGATCAGTTGTCGTATTTTTCAGTGGAACTAGGTTGTTCCTATAGTTCCGTGCGGTGAATCAGTTTTCAGTGTTCGGAGAAAGTGAAGAAGTGCTGATAGGAATTATTAACTTTTCTTTAGTGTATATTTATGAATTGCTTTTCTATTAGTATATCTAGTATGTAAATAGATTTAGAGTTTAAGTAGTCAAAAATTTAGGGTTTGTCGATAATTTGTCGTTTACCCCCTAACTTATTAGACTAAAGTAGTATTTAGCTGTTAATATTATATGGGTGAAGGGTTATCGAAACAACCTATAGAAACTAAGTAAATAAATATATATATAAGAAATATATAAATAAATGGGTATCAAATATTTATAGAATAAAGTGGGTAATTCATATTATAGATATCTATATTGATAGTTTGGTCATAGGTCTTAAATATTAAAGTTTTGTGTTCGGAAATAGAGGAGGTAATGCTATTTGATTGCGTTTTGGGGAATCGTATAATTGCAGTATAGTTTATGTTTGTTGTGCATTATTCTAGGATTTGATTAAGTTTTGGGGGAATTGTTGAACAAGAGTTTTGTCTGTTCCTAATTACTAGTCGAGAATTTTAATCACTTCCTTTGTGTCTAGATATTTCCATTGGAACAAGTATTCCCGTACCTTTTGTGAATTGGTATTTCTATTGGAACGAAGTATATCCTGAACCTTTGTGAATTTAACTTTTCTTATGAGTAAAGTTTTTCCCGTACTTATTGTGGATTGGTACGTTCAACTTTGAGGAAGAGTATTCCCGTACCTGAGGAATTTGTATTTCGGATACTTCGCTGGACTGTAGCTATACGGTTCTACCTGTGTCTGAGTGAAGCCAGAGAAGGGTCGGCCGCGACTACCGTAGACTAAATGGCCCCTTAATTAAAGTCTCCTTGAAATTGGAGCCTTAATTCCTCTACACTGGCGGTCCATTATATGTATGCTTAGAGTTGGTCTTCTTAGAAGGTAAAGTGGCGATGTTAGGATATAGTTTTTTAATGTTTTGTGAAAAAAAAATAATGAAATAATTAATGTATTTCCAAAATTTGGTATATAAGCAAATACATATAAATATAAAATAAATGGTTAAAAGTTTTGAACGAAATATTTAAATAGTAAATTTAAACTATGATGAAGTATTTACTAATAATTATTTTTTTATATTATAAATGGTTAATGCATTAGGTATCTTGTGATATTGTGCAATATAAATGCCATTATTCTCATAGTACCCCATCCCCACAGGCCTTCCAACCTTGGGCAGTGACCTGGACTGAGCTAACACTTCCCCCCCCCTTATCGTTATCACTCGAGAGTTCTGTTAATTGGGTGTACTGAGGACAGTTGGTGGAAGCTGGGAGGGTTCTCATCCCTCTATACCTCAAGTTCTGGATTAGCTAGAAGATCCAGGCTTCATAGGTTTCCATCGATGAAACAAAGATAAAAGATAACAAATTAGTCTCTCCTTTACTTATTAATTAAAAATTCTTACTATTTTTTTTGAAAGGAAAAGAAAGTTATATATATAGAAAAAGTGTATTTATGTAGAAAGTATATTTATATAGGAAGATGGCACTTATTTATTCCTGGATTTGATATTTGTAGGGTGTGTCTATGTATGTATGGGTGTGAATGTGTGTTTTGGTGAGTTATATTTATTGAATTCTTAAAAAAAAAATGTGTTAAATAAATATATAAAAAAATGTGTATTCGTGCTTAATTTCAATTACGTTAATAATTTATATTTTTATCGAATTTATATATGCCTAGGTATAGGGCACTGAAATTTTGAAAAGCTGAATGATCTATAAGATTGATCAAAAGAATAGTTCCGGGGGAGTAATATTTAGGCAAGATTGTTGGGACACTCTCCCGTCCCATAACATAATCTTTGGTGCCCAGACCAGGGATTTTCTTTTGATTTAAATTGGGAATAATCTTTCTAATTTTGATGCTGATTATTTCGTAACTTTTGTTATATTTGTTTTGTTTGCATTTCAAACTTATTTTTTTGTCATTTTTTTTTGCTATTTATTGTTTTGACAGTTTTCATAGCTTCTTATGGCTCACCAGTATGCTAATCTGGGAATTCCCATAGATGTGGACTTGCGCACTATATCACCCATTGACATAGACGGCGCAGTACTGGCGGCAATGCAGAATTCAGAAGTAAGGTCTAGGGTTGATATATCAGATATGTTTCGTAATTCAGGTACATCGCGACAGTCGACCTCCACCGGGGTTGAAGGCGCTCGACGTAAATTGCCTAAATTTGGTACTACAGACGGTGGCTATCGTACTCTGCATAATTTTGAGGGAAATAAATTATCCGCTCCTTTAGGATCAGATGGAAATCGGAAAAGTGATGATGTCAGTGGAAAGGGTGCACAGAAATCTAGGAGTGGTGCTGCTTCAAAGGGATACATACTGGAAAGGTTAAGAGGCGTTGAAGATGAAGCTGAAGAGCTGTTGATTCAGGGATGGAAATTATGTGGGCTTATGACCAAGTTAACCGATCCTAGGATATGGAAGGATTATGTAGAGGGGAGAATTTATGGTAAGCCTCCAGATTCTCTAGTGTATGCGGTTTCGAAGGTTAAGAAATTGTTCCTAATGGACGAAGACGCGAGTGATTCTACTCATCGTACAAAAGCAGTTTTCTTGTCTAGGATGTGTTTGGGGTCGTGCGTTACTCCTTTGTGTGCTGAGGGGAGAAATATATATGGCTCTTTTACGTACACAGAATGGAATGATTATTTGCAGAATGTAATATCAAGCTCGTATTGGGAGTCTTTGCCTAGTTCATTACACTATACATATGGAGGTGGCAATGATTTTTCTGACCGTAAGCTGGATAACAAGATGAAGGAACTCTATCAAAAGGGGATCACTGATAAGCGGAATTCAGCAAAAGAGCAGACATCCCGTTATTCCGATCGTCAATATTTCGGCAACATTCCTAGACAGACTACTAAAAAGAGTGGAAGCAGTAGTCCTGACGAAAGTGATTCTTCTGTTTCCACACCAAGACGGAAGTACCGCCAAAGGGATTCAATGGAAGACGTTTTGAGATTGATGAAGAACATGGGAAAGGCACGTGAGGTAGTCAAACCAGAAGTCTACAATGCTACAGGCAGCGAATCTTTAAAGGAGTTCTTCGGGGAATACGAATTCTACTTTGACGAGAGATACGAAGGTAACGACAAGCAGAGGGCAAAGATACTTGGAGACTTCCTTGCAGGAGATATTAAAGCCTATTATCAAGCGATAGGTGGGAACAAACTCAGATATAGGGAAGTTAAGGAGAGTTTGAAGGAGTGGAATAGGCAGCAGAGGATAGATAGACATGGGTATCACGAAGAAAAATTCTATCAAGAACAGATGGAAGGCAACGAGTCCTTACATATATTTGCGACACGTCTGGAAAGGCTAGCTGATAAGCTTTTCAAAGGAAAAGGAGAGAAAGAGAGACAGTTATATCGGAAATTTCACAAGTCTGTTCCTCGCTCTTTTTCTAAGGTTTTGATGGCTCATGATAGAGACATGTTTGCTAGTGGTAGAGAGATGAATTGGAGCTACGTGAAGAGTTTAGCTGCAGCTCAAGATAGGTTTGCAAAAGCTCAGAATGGTGATTATTTTGGTGAAGATCTGAAGAACAGGAGAAAGGTAGATGAGGAAACCGAAGTATTTGTTCAGCGGAGTACTGTGAAACAGAGAGGCAGTTCTATGAAAGATCAGCATACAAATGGTGAGTGTGACCATAATAATCATGAACCTAGAAGGGAGGTGTCACATTGTGACTGGTGTGGAAGAGTAGGACATGCACCTCTGAATTGTTGGGTGAAGTTAGGCCTATGCGAGCTGTGTGGGGGACATGACCATAAAAAGGAAACTTGTAGTAAGTATGATCTAGGGTGGAAGACTTTCAGACCTAGGTGTCCTAGATGTGCCGGGGGACACCTGGGGCGTGATTGCCCTAATCATTTAAACTATTAAGCTTCAGACCCGAAGAGCAAAGTCTGGAGCAGAACACTGAGCGCTCACATAATTCGGGAGAACTCCCTAATCCAGATAAAGTAAGTAATAAGGAAAGGAGCACAGATTCCCTGACAGGAGGGAAGTCTCTTGTTAATTTGGCGAGTGTTGATTCAAATAGGATGTTTGTGCCCATTAAGATAGGCAATTTTAATACGGTTGCCTTGGTGGACACTGGCGCCACAAATAACATGATTGCAAGGGAACTTGTAAATAAATTGGAGTTACCTTATCTTAATAGCGAGGTGAATTATCAAGTAAGGGGTTTTGGATCTGGTAATAATCAGAAAATTGTAGGATCTGTAGATGTTGAGATTCAATTACATGGTATAAACATGAAATCTGCTAAATTTCTAGTATTAGAATCCTCAGCATTCACGAATATACATGTAATTATTGGCGAAGAATTTTTATATCAAAATGGGGTTTCTGTAAATATTAAGAATAGCAGTTTTTCACAGGTTGATAAATACGGAGGATGCATTCAGATTTCTCAGAATCCTGGGAAAGAATGTAATGTTGTCTTTATTGAAGTACCTTGTCGTGCAACTAAAACGATTAAGGTATCTAGTCAAAACATAATGAAGACCAGTGTGTCATGGGACGGTGGAGCGGTACTTAGTGGATGTCCAGGCTGTCTTGTCGCAAAAAGTTCTCATCTTCTCTTGGTTGAAGGTAAGAATGACAGTACAGTCAAACTATATCCAGGTATTATCTCCTCCAGTGTTGGTGACGTACTTTTGACTTCTAGTAATCTCTCAAAGAAAATTAAGTATGGGGATGTAATAGGTTCAGTATCTTCAGTAGCTGAGAATTCCGAAGTTGAGGTATGTGTGTCGGCGCTGGATGGTGATGCTGATCGGAATGAAGAACCCAATGGTTGGGAGGCGGTCTTATTGGATCATTTATCCATGGAGAATAAAGAGAAGGTACGTTCCATGTTAAATAGTGCGAGTGGTTTATTTAGTACGGGAGAGTCTGATATGGGTACTCTTGAAGTTGAGGCCCATAAAATTGAATTGCTAAATAAGGGACCTATTTACCAGAAACCAAGGAGATTTAATGATAATGTAACAAGTAAAATTACTGAACAATGTGATGAACTAGAATTCCTCGATATTATAGAAAAGAGCAAGTCTCCTTGGTCTTCGCCCATTGTCCCAGTCATCAAAAAAGACGGTAGTTTACGTCTATGTGTAGATTACCGAAGGCTGAATGAGGCTACAAAACCAGACCGTCATCCAGTACCAAATCTCACCGATAGTGTTTACAGCCTACATGGCATGGAATACTTCACCTGTTTGGATTTGGTACGAGGATACTACCAGTTACCTCTATCGGTGGAGTCTAGGGAATTAACTGCTTTTTCAACCCCAACTGGTCATTACCAGTTTAAACGATTGCCATTCGGACTCAAAAATGCTCCTGCAGCATTTCAAAGAGCAATGCAGCAAATTGTGAGTGATTTTCCTCGCCAACAGGTGATCGTATATATCGACGACATTTTGATAATGAGCAGGACTTTCAAAGAACATTTGTTGCTGGTAAACAAGGTTTTGAACACTCTACTGAAATCTGGAATAAAGGTCAAACCACAAAAGTGTTCGCTTTTCAAACAAGAGGTAGAATACCTGGGTCATCTTGTTGGAAAGACTGGCATTAGAAAGTCTCCTGAATTCGTCGAGAAGGTGATGGAATTCGAGAAACCTGACACCGTTGGGGAATTGAGACAATTTCTTGGCTTAGTAAATTTTCAAAGAAAATTTGTGCCAAATTTTTCAAGCATTCAAAAGCCCCTTAGTGAGATGACCGGTGGAAAAAATAAAAAGAAAAGATTGCAGTGGACGGAGGAGATGAATTTTGCCTTTGTTGAACTGAAGAGGAGAATAGTGGAGGATGTAAGATTATCCTTCCCTGATTATAGTGAAGCCGCATCTTCATTGGAGCTGTATGTTGACGCTTCGGGTGTTGGTACTGGAGCATGTTTAATGCAAAGACAAGATGGAGATCCACGAGTTATTGCCTACGCTTCAACCACCTTTTCTGGAGCGGAACGGAACTACTCTACAATTGAAAAAGAGTTAACCGGACTTCGATGGGCAGTGAAGTCATTCAGGCCGTTCTTGATTGGCTCTGAATTCGAAATCTACACGGACCATCAGCCATTAGTATACCTGAGCAATATGAAGATCTTGGATAGTCGATTGGCCAGGACTCATGAAGACCTTGCCGATTTCAATTTTAAAATTGTGTATCTGCCGGGTAAAGAGAACGTTGCAGCTGACCATCTCTCACGGTTGAGTATGACTAAGCAAGTCTCCGATCTCCAAGTAATAAGAGAAATGGAGCAGCTGGGGCATCTACCGGATGGAGTTCATCTTCATATGGAGGTGCCTGGAGGTGGGAATTCTATGATGGCCTCTCTTCAGCATCTGTCGATGATTTATAGTAACCTCCTTAGTCGTGAGCCATGTAAAGATATGAACTCTCTGAGACTTTTACTGATGAAGGAACTAAAGAAGAATGCGCAAAGTTATAATATACAAATAGACAAAGCTGGCAAAAGACAACTCCATCTAATGAGGTATAGTGGACAGATTCCATGTTTTGAAACTTTAAATGCTTTCTGTCAGTTGTTCAAGTGTAAGATTCTAGTTCATTTTTCTCCAAGTAACCCTATTTGGTTCTTGCCCCGTGATTCCAAAGAAGATAACATAGCCGTGTTACATATGCAATGCATATCTGGGATCCATTTTAACCCAGCTTATGTTGAAGGTGAATATGATGGGATACATCCTAAAGACAACGAGCATATTGACGCTTTAAGGGTCGAGAAATCTAGCATTGGTCCGCTAATTGAAGATGTTGGAATACAAGAGCAGAACGGTCACAGAAATTCTATAACATTAGAAACAAAGACTTTCAGAGAAAACATTGATGTATGTATGGATCATGAACCAAGGCACATCGCTTGTATTCCGATTAATGTGCGGTCAAATATCAAATGTGTGCTGTTGGATAGCGGTTCACAAATAAATTGTGTATCAAGGAAATTTTCAATGGCCTTGGACTTGGAAGTTGATAGAGATCGTACATGTTCGATTGTAGGGCTTGGTGGAGTTGCATCGTGTACTTTCGGGACAGTTGATTTCGAGATGTATTTGAAAGGTATGGTGGGTACAAGCATTATAAGGGCATTTGTTGTTGAAGATGACGCGTTACCTGTATGCGTCCTATTAGGGGCAGATTTCATGAGACATAGTGGGATAACTATTGATTATTCCAGTGGGACTTATAAATTTGAAGGAGGAAAGCTTAGTAATTTTCCTTATTACAATGGCCGTATTGAATCTTCTATATTTACAGGAGCAATTGTCCCCGTAAATTCAATCAATGTGGAGTTGGATGACCTTGACCTAGTGATCCAAGAGCAGGAGGAAGATGATGAAGAGTCGTCTACTGTTATGGGGAAGCAGTTGGAATCTCAGGAGACTGCCGAAATACCATTCAACTTGGTGTCTAGAGATGAAGTCTTGAGGCTACAACGCAGGTGCCATATATTGAATAAGATTAGAATTTTGGTTAATAAGGGGGACAGTAGTTTCTTGCATTCTAAAGTTATTCGTTTTAAGCGGTATCGCAAAGATATTAGTATTGTAGATGGAGTGTTGGTGTACGGTAGTACCACCAAGCTTCCGATAGTAAGTTTTAAGGCACTTGTTGAAATTACTTTAAGTATGCATTGTGAGATGTCTCATCTTGGTAGAGAGAAGTTGATTAAATCTATTAATAACCATGTTTGGCATCCAAGTATTTCAAAGTGCGCTAGCGATATTACGAGGAGCTGTGATATTTGTCAAAGAATGAAGTCTTCTAGTACAGCTGCTCCTCCAGTTACTAAGGTAGTCACTAATCATCCTTACGAACTATTTGCTATAGATGTTGTTAAGCTTCCTAAATGTGGACCTTATTTGGGATGTCTAGTTGGGATTGACCATCATTCGAAATGGTTAATAGCTGTGCCAATAACCTCTTTTACAGGTAATTATATTTCTCGTCAATTTGAACAAAGGATTCTTGTTAGTATGATAGCCAAACCGACACGAGTTCTGAGTGATAATGGCCCAGAGTTTCGATGTGGACAGTTCAATGACATGTTGAAGAATTACAATATAAACCACCAGTTCACAACCCCTAACAGACCTGAAAGCAATGGTCTCGTAGAACGAGCTAATCGAACGTTGATTCAACTTCTGAGAGTTGAAGGTGAGTTGAATCGGAATTGGATTGAAGTGCTGCCTAAAGTTCTATTGGTTTACAATAATACCTACCAGTCGGCAATCAATGGTTCCCCAGCTGATTGTTTATTGAAGATGTCCCATCCAATGACCGAACCTGTGCTTCTTCCGGGAAATGAAGTAGGTAACTGGCGTGAGGGGCATCCCTCTTTTGAAACTTTCGTAATCGGAGAAGAAGTATTGAAGAAAATAGTCAAGAGAGGTCACGAGACTTCTGAGAAATTTAAAGAACGGTTTACAGGCCCTTTCATTGTTAAAAAGGTTAACTCAAATGGTGTGACCTATGTAATTGGAGATGATGGGGGTGCTAGTGAGAACAGAGTCCATCATTCACAATTGAAGAGGTATGTTCGTCCTCCAAAATATGTTATCGATAATAATTACTTTAAAACAAATGTTATGAACCAGGTAATTGAAGAAGATAAAGGGATTTCTTCGTCAGAGGAGTCTCTCATTGTAGCTGGATTTTCAGCGATGCCGGGTGGTTTGTATTCAACTCAGAGCTCTGAAACTGAGGGTTACGACAGTGTTTACTCATCTGATGCATCACTTAGACAAAATAGAAGAGTTTCTAAGCGCAAGAGGAAATACTCAAAGAAAAAGGGAACCACTCATAGTAATAATGCATCTGAGCGTGATCACAACCAACCTGTGAAGTCACCAGTACCCTCCTTGCGGAGTCCATCACTTTCTGTAGACCATGATTGGTCATCAGATTTATCCGTCGTTTCTCGGGTGGATGAGCGGTCGGAAGGAGCTCTAAATGATGCTATTCTGGGAGAATCATCTGGTGAGGAGCTTGTGGATCTCATGGAGAGTGTGTCAGAACCAGATGAAGAAGAGTTGGCGCAGATTTTGAATCCCATTATTGAGATGGATGAATGGGAGTATGATTTTCCAGAAAGAAGCGAATCACCTATCAATGTTAAAAAGGTACGTGATCAGTGTCTGAGTTTGTTAGACGCTTGTACAAAAGGATTAAATTCAACTTCTAGCATACTTAAATTAGCATTGAGTTTAAGTTCTTCATTAAGTGATTCTGATAGATTGATTACTCCAGTGATATTGTCGCCGGTTCTTGACAAACTAAATTCTCTAATTAATCATGTTAATAGGGACTTTGTACTACTAGATGATGATCAAGGCAGTGACAGAGAATGTATTGTACATGACACAAACTCCAATTTCATTCGTACTCGGTCGAAGGGACCTGTGAAGGATCTCCCAAATGTTCAGCCGAAGGTATTAGAATTCAAAGGAAGTGCTGAATATAGGACCTGGGCTATGAAGTGGTGAAACGGTAAAATTATTTAGCCGGGATTTCATCTTGAGCGGGGAGGAGTGAAAAGGGATATACATTTGTTTGGAAATCCAGGCTAAAGGGAAAAAAAATCTGGGAATTTATTTCGAAAATTGAATTTGGGTGTTCTAAAGATAAAAATCGGAAAATCATAGTTTTGAACCAGTAGCAATATATTGTGATCAGTTGTCGTATTTTTCAGTGGAACTAGGTTGTTCCTATAGTTCCGTGCGGTGAATCAGTTTTCAGTGTTCGGAGAAAGTGAAGAAGTGCTGATAGGAATTATTAACTTTTCTTTAGTGTATATTTATGAATTGCTTTTCTATTAGTATATCTAGTATGTAAATAGATTTAGAGTTTAAGTAGTCAAAAATTTAGGGTTTGTCGATAATTTGTCGTTTACCCCCTAACTTATTAGACTAAAGTAGTATTTAGCTGTTAATATTATATGGGTGAAGGGTTATCGAAACAACCTATAGAAACTAAGTAAATAAATATATATATAAGAAATATATAAATAAATGGGTATCAAATATTTATAGAATAAAGTGGGTAATTCATATTATAGATATCTATATTGATAGTTTGGTCATAGGTCTTAAATATTAAAGTTTTGTGTTCGGAAATAGAGGAGGTAATGCTATTTGATTGCGTTTTGGGGAATCGTATAATTGCAGTATAGTTTATGTTTGTTGTGCATTATTCTAGGATTTGATTAAGTTTTGGGGGAATTGTTGAACAAGAGTTTTGTCTGTTCCTAATTACTAGTCGAGAATTTTAATCACTTCCTTTGTGTCTAGATATTTCCATTGGAACAAGTATTCCCGTACCTTTTGTGAATTGGTATTTCTATTGGAACGAAGTATATCCTGAACCTTTGTGAATTTAACTTTTCTTATGAGTAAAGTTTTTCCCGTACTTATTGTGGATTGGTACGTTCAACTTTGAGGAAGAGTATTCCCGTACCTGAGGAATTTGTATTTCGGATACTTCGCTGGACTGTAGCTATACGGTTCTACCTGTGTCTGAGTGAAGCCAGAGAAGGGTCGGCCGCGACTACCGTAGACTAAATGGCCCCTTAATTAAAGTCTCCTTGAAATTGGAGCCTTAATTCCTCTACACTGGCGGTCCATTATATGTATGCTTAGAGTTGGTCTTCTTAGAAGGTAAAGTGGCGATGTTAGGATATAGTTTTTTAATGTTTTGTGAAAAAAAAATAATGAAATAATTAATGTATTTCCAAAATTTGGTATATAAGCAAATACATATAAATATAAAATAAATGGTTAAAAGTTTTGAACGAAATATTTAAATAGTAAATTTAAACTATGATGAAGTATTTACTAATAATTATTTTTTTATATTATAAATGGTTAATGCATTAGGTATCTTGTGATATTGTGCAATATAAATGCCATTATTCTCATAGTACCCCATCCCCACAGGCCTTCCAACCTTGGGCAGTGACCTGGACTGAGCTAACACTTCCCCCCCCCCTTATCGTTATCACTCGAGAGTTCTGTTAATTGGGTGTACTGAGGACAGTTGGTGGAAGCTGGGAGGGTTCTCATCCCTCTATACCTCAAGTTCTGGATTAGCTAGAAGATCCAGGCTTCATAGGTTTCCATCGATGAAACAAAGATAAAAGATAACAAATTAGTCTCTCCTTTACTTATTAATTAAAAATTCTTACTATTTTTTTTGAAAGGAAAAGAAAGTTATATATATAGAAAAAGTGTATTTATGTAGAAAGTATATTTATATAGGAAGATGGCACTTATTTATTCCTGGATTTGATATTTGTAGGGTGTGTCTATGTATGTATGGGTGTGAATGTGTGTTTTGGTGAGTTATATTTATTGAATTCTTAAAAAAAAAATGTGTTAAATAAATATATAAAAAAATGTGTATTCGTGCTTAATTTCAATTACGTTAATAATTTATATTTTTATCGAATTTATATATGCCTAGGTATAGGGCACTGAAATTTTGAAAAGCTGAATGATCTATAAGATTGATCAAAAGAATAGTTCCGGGGGAGTAATATTTAGGCAAGATTGTTGGGACACTCTCCCGTCCCATAACAACATGGTATACACATGATTTAAATGTGTAAGTACCTCATGGTATACACATGTTTTACATGTGCAAGTACCACATGGTATACACATGATTTAAATGTGTAAGTGCCACATGGTATACACATGATTTAAATGTGTAAGTACCTCATGGTATACACATGTTTTACATGTGCAAGTACCACATGGTATACACATGATTTAAATGTGTAAGTGCCACATGGTATACACATGATTTAAATGTGTAAGTGCCTCATGGTATACACATGATTTAAATGTGTAAGTGCCTCATGGTATACACATGATTTAAATGTGCAAGTACCACATGGTATACACATGATTTAACTGTGTAAGTGTCACATGGTATGCACATGATTTACATGTGCAAGTACCACATGGTATACACATGATTTACATTTGCAAGTACCACATGGTATACACATGATTTAAATGTGTAAGTGTCACATGGTATGCACATGATTTACATGTGCAAGTACCACATGGTATACACATGATTTACATGTGCAAGTACCACATGGTATACACATGATTTAACTGTGTAAGTGTCACATGGTATGCACATGATTTACATGTGCAAGTACCACATGGTATACACATGATTTACATGTGCAAGTACCACATGGTATACACATGATTTAAATGTGTAAGTGCCTCATGGTATACACATGATTTACATGTGCAAGTACCACATGGTTTACACATGATTTAACTGTGTAAGTGTCACATGGTATACACATGTTTTACATGTGCAAGTACCACATGGTATACACATGATTTGTTTGCATGTATTTTTCATGATCGAAAGAGAAAAAACTTTTACACACGTTCGAACTTCATTCATTTTCATCTTAGAATGATATTGAATGAAATAACACTCAATATTTAAATTTATACTCAAATTGTGTTTATTTTAAAGTTAAAAGAACCACTATTATGGGTGTTATTAATTATGTACCCAATGAAGGGTTAACTTATCTAATTTGCAATAAATCCTGGTATATAAAATTAATTTCATTAGCACTTTTTCCTTGAAAGAATTTGTTCGTTTATATTTATTTTTTCCTATCTATTCTCTTCTCTTAACCAGTTAAGGTGGTTCAGTGTGGTGGACTGAGTGAAATATTTACCAGTTTTCATTGTATTTAAATCATATTTCCAGATGCGGTATTTAGCTTGATATCAAAGAAATATTAATTTTCCAATAGTAACAACCTTTTGAATAAAAATAATAATAAAATAAACTCAAGATATAGAAGTGCAAAATAAACTTTAGATTATTGTCCCGCATCCAACTATGGAGAAGCTGCCCTTCACTGTCCTTCTGCTAATACTCTTCGTGATTGGTGAGTAGAGACTGATTGGTGAGTAGAGAGTGATTGGTGAGTAGTGAGTGATTGGTGAGTAGAGAGTGAATGGTGAGTAGAGAGTGATTGGTGAGTAGTGAGTGATTGGTGAGTAGAGAGTGATTGGTGAGAAGAGAGTGATTGGTGAGTAGAGAGTGATTGGTGAGTAGAGAGAGATTGGTGAGTAGAGAGAGATTGGTGAATAGAGAGAGATTGGTGAATAGAGAGAGATTGGTGAATAGAGAGAGATTGGAGAGTAGTCACAAGGAATCACAAAGATAAAGGGACCATCAAAAGGCACAATATGCCCATCGAAGGATGTCCCCTGTGCACAGCCAGCTGTGCGCTCGACGTTGGGTTAACAACGGAGCAAGGTGAATCTCTCTCCATCACTTCCCACTTGGAACCTAAGCACTCCAAACCGTACTCCCAAACCTGACAAAGGAAGAACCTCCACCAGGCGTAGGAGCAAAGTTTGGGTGCAATCATTAGCTCCAAGTTTTATCCTGGATTTGGTCAGTCAAACCCGCCAATCACTGCCCCCTTCACAGGGGCCGCCCAAAGGCAGTCCCTGAGACGGTGACAGAACGCAGGGTGTGACCTGATCTCTCTAGCCACGGAAAGGCGCCAGGTTTTCTCTTAGTTGGTTGGTTGGAGTTGAAGTAAGAGTGCTATCAGAAAAGATAGCTAAGACTCTCATCTCAACTTCGAGGTCAAGTCATGGAGGCGCTTGCCAGCTCAGTAAGCCAGCTCACTGAGTATCCTGTCAAGTCGCCTTTTGAATGTGTCAACAGTCAGGCTGCTGACAACATTTTCTGGCAGTCTGTTCTAAGCATTACAGATCTTTACCAGCATGAAGTTCTCCAGCTGAGCAGTGGTGAACCGAGGCGGAACCACCTTCCACCCGTGGTTGCGGGTGGGGTTCACACACAGCGAAAAGTAGTCTTTGGGATCAACTCGACTTATCCCTCGAAGGATCTTAAAAGTCTCAATGAGTTGACCCCTCAAACGTCGCTGCTCAAGCGTGAAGAGGCCCAGGTCTTCTAACCGACGTGCCTATCCCTTGGATCGGATTTCAGGTAAAAGTTTAGTCGCCCTCGCTTGCACCCGTTCCAACCGCTGGACATCTGCTCGCAACGTCGGTGACCAAAACTGGACCGCAAACTCCAAAAGAGGTCTTACAAGAGAGTTGTACAGGGTGAGGACTGTCTCTCTGTTTCTGTATCTGAATTGCCTCTTGATGTACCCTAGGATCTTGTTTTCTCTCTTCTCAGCTTCCAGGCACAGTCGAGAGAACTTGAGATCCCTGGTGATCATATCCAAGATCCTTCTGTACATCAGTGGGTCCTATTTGGGCTCCAAGTAGCGTGTAGACAGCTTCAGCGTTCCTACGACCAGCATGAAGTACTCTACACTTGTCCACATTGAAGGGCATCTGCCACTTTTCCGACCATTCTCCGATCTTGAAAAGATCACGTTGGAGTTGTCCGATGGCCTCTGGACTTGCAGTGTTGATGCCAATCTTTGTGTCTTCAGCAAACTTGGATACCCTACTGACGAGTCCTACGTCAAGGTCATTTATGTAAATAATAAAGAGCTGAGGACCAAGGACTGAGCCCTGGGGAACCACGCTGGTTACGGAGCTCCACACAGAGGCCACGCCATTGACCACCTCTCTTTGTCGTCTGTTATTTAGCCATGACCTGATCCATTGTAGAACTCTACCACCCTCACCAATAGCTGCTATTTTCGCCATTAACCTCTTGTGAGGTACCTTGTCAAATGCCTTCTTGAAATCAAGGTAGACGATGTCAACAGCTTTGGATTTGTCATGCTCCTGAAGAACGTAGTAGAAGAACTCTAGTAAGTTTGTCAGGCATGACTTCCCGCGAAGAAAGCCATGCTGACTCTTTCCTATGAGCTGGTGTTCTTTCCAGGAAGCTTTCCAGGAACCGATGTTAAACTAATCGGCCTGTAGTTACTACTGTTAGTGGTCTCACCTGTCTTGAAGATTGGGGTCACATCCGCGATCCTCATGTCGTCGGCGACCTCGCCCGACTCCAAAGAGACATTGAAGATCTGTTGCAGATGTGCCGCCAAACCATCCTTCACGTTCTTCATCACTGTCGGTAAGAATCCATCAGGACCAGCTGCCTTGTTAGGGTCCAGCTTGCCAAGTTTGTCCACTACCTCCTCAACAGTACAAACAATCTCAGTCAGTGGCATTCGTCCCTCGTAGAGATTGGTGAGTAGAGACTGATTGGTGAGTAGAGAGTGATCGGTGAGTAGAGAGTGATTGGTGAGTAGAGACTGATTGGTGAGTAGTGAGTGATTGGTGAGTAGTGAGCGATTGGTGAGTAGAGAGTGATTGGTTAATAGAGAGTGATTGGTGAGTAGAGAGTGATTGGTGAGTAGAGAGTGATTGGTGAGTAGAGAGTGATTCGTGAGTAGAGAGTGATTCGTGAGTAGAAACTAGAGAGTGATTGGTTAGTAGAGAGTGATTGGTGAGTAGTGAGTGATTGGTGAGTAGAGAGTGATTGGTTAGTAGTGAGTGATTGGTGAGTAGAGAGTGATTGGTGAGTAGAGAGTGATTGATGAGTAGAGAGTGATTGGTGAGTAGTGAGTGATTGGTGAGTAGTGAGTGATTAGTGAGTAGTGAGTGATTGGTGAGTAGTGAGAGATTGGTGATATAGTGAGTGATTGGTGAGTAGAGTGAAATTGGTGAGTATAGTGAGTG
>CANNZV010004249.1:0-44605 GCA_947561585.1 Caprella mutica
CTCTTGAAATTCTTTGGTCATAAAAACACCCACAAATTTATCCTTTGATCGAGATAAGATGAGGTTGTTATACTTTTTATGTAATTTTAAGTTTGGTTTAAAATCATCAAATGAATTAATTTTGTCTTTTACAATAAAAAATTTAATTGTACAGGGTGCGGAGAAAGTCCCCGATCAAATTTAACTTTTTAAATTAAAGATGTTATTTTTTTACAAAATTTATCCATTTATATCTTATTCTCTCCCTATAATCATATACTTTAATGTCCCAGGTCTAAATTTTGATAAATTTACATTTTCTTTTGTAAAAATGAGTCAACGTGAGGAAATTATTCAGCTACACTGCGCGGGGAAGACAAACCCAGAGATTTAAGCTATTAAAAGCACTGAAATCGACTGTTAGAGATGCTGTTAAATGCTTCCAAGAACTGGGGACAACAGGTCATCGAACCAGGTGTGACAGGACAATAGCCCCCGTGCAAAAAAAAAAAACCCGGACAAATACCCCCGGGACAAGAACCCCCCCAAGCAAAAAACCCCCGGTGCAAAAAAATCCCGGTCGATATAAATAGCTTAATTCAATTTTATTAATTTGCATAAATTTTTTATTAATAAAATTACTGTATTCTATAAATATAAAGAGATATAGTGCACCTAAGGTTAGGTTAGCGGTCCAATTGGCTTGCCTCCCCCCCTGGCCAGGTTTGATAGTGACAAAATATATACTGTACTTATTTTTACTATATAATTGGTAATTGGGTATACCTTATTTTGCAAAAAAATTGTCATATTTTCGAAGAAAATGTAATAATTATTGGTTCGCATTGAATAATGTTTAATATATTAATAAAAATGAATTATGCTAATTATATAGACCGAGGGTTTTTTGCACCGGGGTTTTTTGCTTGGAGGGTTTTGTCCGGAGCGTATTTGTCCGGGGGGTTTATTGCTCGGGGTTTTTTGTCCGGGGGGTATTTTGCACGGTGGGTTTTTGACTGCGGGGTTTTTTTGCATGATGGGTTATTGTCCTGGAATCCACGCACTGCACGCACTCCAACCAAAATCAAAGCCATTAGGGAGCAGAGAAAGAGGGGCCCCAAGCGAAGCATAAGAAAGATAGCTAAGAGTATGGATATCGACGAAAAAAGTGTGAGAACCATCGTCAAATGAGACCTCAAGTTGTCTCTCATCAAAATGACAAACATGCAACAGCTTACGGACTTGCAGAAACGGAAGAGGCTGGACATATCAAAGATTCTTTTGAATGCAATGAAAGATAGCACGTAGGCTGGTGAGATCGTCTTTTCGGATGAGAAAATGTTTACTGTGGGTGCTAAATTCAACTCCCAGAACGACAGAATTTTGGCAAAAAGTGCTGACAGTATCCCTCTATACGTAAAGACTGTTGTCCGTCGCCAAAAGCCTGCCTCTGTTATGGTTTGGGCTGCCATCTCTGAGAGTTGGAGATCTCCTCTCATTTTCGTTAAAGAAGGCGCTAAAGTTAACGCAAAATCGTATATCGAGGATATTTTGACTTCAGGACAAGTCGAGATGAAGAAGCACTTCAAGGACAGGCCGTTTACCTTTCAACAGGACGGTGCGCCCTCGCACACAGCGAACAAAACTCAGGATTGGTGCATTGAGCGTCACTTTCCTGCGTTTTGGAGGAAGGAATTTTGGCCTCTTTCCTCGCCGTCCTGAACCTTCTGGACTTTTGTGTGTGGTCCATCTTGGAGAAGGAAGCGTGCGCCACAGCTCATGATAGTACGGAAACCACAGATCATTGAATATAGGAAGATGTCGCACTACAGTATTTTCAATTTTCTAGCGACACTTGGCACCGGGATCGTCCGTACCGTGACGTATACTTGGAGTTGCCTACGATTG
Organism: Caprella mutica; assembly: GCA_947561585.1. Lineage (NCBI taxonomy): Eukaryota > Metazoa > Arthropoda > Malacostraca > Amphipoda > Caprellidae > Caprella > Caprella mutica. The sequence goes on from CANNZV010004249.1 coordinate 1,888, forward strand.
ATACATTACTTATTTATAATTATACAAAAACGACATAAAGAGAATGGTATTTAACTTAATATGCTATTTAAAATTGAAATTTTCATTTATGATATTAAACTGATAATAAAATTATATATTTTTAAGTAATATAATTATTTCTGTTCTGTACATGTTTTGTACGTGTGTTCAGTATGAATTTGGAGCCATGGAGCGTCGGTTTATTTCTGATGCAATATCGTTAGCATGCGGACGTGCCCTGTAGTCTGAGACAAAATTTAATAATTATTGTATCTTTCATAAATATTAAACTAGTGAGAAATGGGCAATGTTCGAAAATGTTCATTTATCAATAATTGTATCAATACATTTAGAGATCGTTTTTTTTTTGTCCAGAAAACATGATTACAATTAAAGACTTGCACAATGGCGTTGAGACTGAACAGTTAATAAGTCACTATTCAGTTTGCTCGAAATATTTTAGTTGCGACTCCGATTCTTGTTTTCCATTTATAATAAATATACGTTAAAAATATTAAACTTAAATTAACCTTTTTTCATGAAAATTAAAATTTACATTACTACTTTGGTTTCCCCTTATTGGTAGTAAAAGAAAATGTAGCTCTGACCGTTATATATATGTACATATACTCGTTTGTTAGTACGTTTGTAGTACTTATGTGACGTCACGGTACCCCTCTCTCTGATTGGCTGATATGCTCGCAGTTAAATGATTATTTGGCCACTAGCGTCCACGTAGCAGTGAAACATCTTCCTATATTCAATGATCCGTGACGGAAACTCTGAAGAAGTCTCTTGAGCGACAATGGACTAAAAATCCCCAAGAAACGTTCCGTGCCGCAGTAAAGAGCTTCAGAGGTAGACTCGCGAGAGTAATCGCCGCCAATGGTGGTCATATTGAAAAATAATTGGTAGAACTGGTAAATGGGTTTATTGAGATATTGTGTGATAAGTTTTGTTTTATTTCATCCATCACAACTCAATAAATTAACATTTTTATATGATCGGGGACAAGAAATAGTTACATTGAATATGCTGGGAGGAGTAGCTGGACGAGTGAACCCTCCAGATAGTTTAACATGTTTCGAATTACATGGCCAATGCCTTTCACATATGAAAAATTTAGCGGGTTCTATTACATAGTTCTGACGAGGGGGGAGCATATTCAACCATTCTTGTTTCTCACACTCTTCTTTCGGTAACTTGAAAACTCGGCCCATGTTGCTCGTATTATATTTGCCATTACAATTTACAATACCACACTTATTAGGCATATTGATTTATAATAATAGAATACCTATAAAAAAAATTCATAAAAAAAGTTATAATGATTTGCTAGTGTAAGCAAAATAACAAATTAGATTTGAACAAAGGCTAGAAAAAACTAGAAAGAAAACAATGACATCAAATTTTTGATCAATTTCAAATACCTAGCTACCATTTGACACTGGAAAACCGTTACGGTACATTGATTATTAAAAAAAAACATTTCACAAACGTAGCATATTAATATATTGTTTATATTACAGTTAGATAACTTGAGCGTTATCAAATTAAGAGAAACAATATCAACTTAGACCAATTTTCGTGGTAATTATTCATAACAGAGAGAGAGCGCGAAAACACAACACTACTCATTAGTGTCACGTAAATAACAGATTACAAATAGTGCAATACAGTGCCAGGCTGAGTGCCTACCGTCTGGCCTTCGCTAGCTGGAAAGAAAATCTCAGCTGCATGTCCTTTAATAGAGTAGTCCTTGGCTCTATGAAATATTTTTGGTAGTAGGGTACTAAGTTCCAAGTTGTTGGTTGGTTCTATAATTTCGGACACGTTAGAGAAAAAATATTATATTTATTATTTAACTTCTATTCTAATTGGTATCATGGATACCAGTTGATATAAAAGTTAAATAATTATTACTATATGTATAAAGATTTCACGTGTTCGAAATTATGAAACTTACCCTAAAATGGGGCATGTTGAATTTCTGAACCAATTGCTTCTAATATAATTTTGATGTTTTTTTAGCTACCGTGAAATAATCAAAATAATCACAAAAAACTCTTCGTTTTCTATGTCTACGAACGGTTCTGATTTCGAAGCATGACTCGAAATAAGTACCACTTTTGTTAAAGCGAGTTGTACTTAAAGCGAGGCCTGCCTGTATTGTTTTTTATACGATTTATTTCCATCATACACTATTTTTCTATCATATAATTTATCATTTACTTTATAAATTAAATATTTCTTCCTTTATCACCACCATCATTATTAAGCAAATATTTATAATTCAATATATGGCATGTATACATTATTTGAAATCAGTCGCTCAAATTATGTAGATATTTATTAAATTTCTAACTCCTTTTATATTTTTCATTATGAATTTTCAAACTTTTCTTTCCGTTCTAGCGACCGGTTATACTCTATGACATCTGTTATAAAGTATTTTACTGTAAAAATATGTTTAATTAACATTATCAATGTACAATATTATTGATTGTGGATAAATGTGTTATTATCTCACCCAGTAAAGTTCTGCATATATATTAATTGATAATGGACAAACAAGAGGTATTTACATTACTACTACTTAATTAAGAAAATTTTCAATTGAAGAAGAATCATTAGGGTTGTAACAATATGCTTTCATAATCATAGATCCTAAAAATATCATAAAGTTTAAAAGATTTAAATCCTATCCGTTTAAAACGGGTTGGATTAAACACTATTGATTCTTTTTAAACTACCAGTACATAGAATTCAATAGTCAATTCCATTCAATTTTTCTCGTCAATTAATGATATTCTTAATATCTATAAAATAACAATCATTAGGGTGGCAATTGTCCTGGGGTGGTAATTGTCATGGTGGCAATTGTCCTAGCAGCGAAATTGATGCAAAAGAAAACAGAGAAACAATATTTTTTTTAAACAGTAGTAGCGCTGTATTTTTTTCTTTTCCAACGAGACAAGTAGCCAATGATAACAAAAATAGTACCTTATCCATAATGACGATGTCACAAAAACTGAGCTAATTAGGTGTGAACATAGAACCGTGTAGACGCTCTAAACTTATAACGTTTCCGTTCCGTCTTACAACTGCGCAAACTAAAACGGTGTAAAAAACGTAGCGGGTAAACCAGCCTTTATGGATAGAAGTTGCACAAAAATGCTTCACACAAATATAGTTCAAATTCCACTGGAGTTTTGCAGTGGAATTTTCCTCGGCGGAATCTTCCGCGCACCAGTCAAAACGACAGTTTTCTTTTAACCAACGTCAATTTAACTCTTTCTGAATAATACCTGCAACTCACCACGTAGGTATGGGCAAAATTAAACCATTCATTGAGTCAAAACAAATCAAATTTGATCCAATCTCTGTGTGAAGTGGAAAACCTCCTCACCTAACCCAAACAGTTCATCTGTTACTGGGAGTATTCTTTGGTAACTCGCACAATTTAAAATGCAATATTAGAAGTGTAAGTGCAGGGGAGGGACATTGCTTTCTATTTCTAATGATAGATAGTATAGGGGAAGTTTTTGGTTCCAATGGCTAATCTTACACAATTTTTTTAATTCTATCCAATTAATTGAAATGAGTTTTGGTTGCTGTCATATAGAAGAAGCTTCCATAGTCGAAGACTATGACTTGTACAATCTTAGGAGCAATTCTCTATCTGCTCCCCAGTGGTAGTGAGAGACAATTTTTAAAATATTCATATTTTTTACATATTTATTAGTTATGTAATTTATTTGAGGTGACTATGTTAATCTTGGATTGTCAAAAATATTTCCTAAATATTTGTTGTGTTGGTGGTTGTTTTAACCCTAATCAGACTGACAAAATTTAGGTATCTAAAAGACTGAGTGCGTAAGATTAGCTACACATCTGATATTTAGGAAACCAGTTGCTTGATTTGTATGATTTTTTGTCAGTTCGTAGCTTTTATCGTATAAAATTATAAATGTACTGTGCAAAATTTTATATGCCCACAATTGATAGGAACAAAGTTATTGTAATTATCATTTGTGTACAATACGAATACGATTGAGAAGAATTGTACGGAATTTCCATATTATCAGGAGAGTATTTAAAATTTCAACGTTGAAAATAGTTTCAGGTTTCGATATTTCGGAAAGAAAAAGTCCATTTATTGTCAGAAACTGAATAAATTACGATAAATAGTTCCCTCCTATCATCCTTATTGCAATCTTTCTCAAATAAGAAAACGACTGAAAGCTCGCAACCTAAATATAAATTCAACGTTTATATTATAATGAAACCTCTTGCTAATACGAAAATTGCAGAGTATTTCAACGTGGAAGGTTTTTTTTTTTTTTTGGTCTCGAGCTTTCGAATAGAAAAATGAATAATAAGCTGATAATGATAAATCACGAAAAATATTTCCTCCCTATCATTCTTAATGCAATGTACGTCCAATAAGCAAACAACAGAAGGCTGGCAACCTAAAGGCACCTTGAACATTGATATTTTAATAACCCTCTTTACTGCAGAATACCATTTTATACAAAGACTCCATTGAGTAGTTATCAATGATATCCTTAACGTGATGTTCTACTTATTTGGCACTTTATTGTGATTAGATCGGTTGCCGAGTGGATTAGCATGCATAGATTCTTGTGTATTTCTTAGAACTCAGTGAAGTAATTTAATATATATGACCTCCATAAGAATAATCTATTCATTAGGTAGGTAGTTTCTACTATAGGTATAAGACACTGAGCAGAGTATGTGCTAGTGTCAGTTCAGAGTTTTCTGCTATACTGCTACCACTGATAAAATCTTCCCTAAATCAAAATGAAGCAAAAGAAGTCAATATTTTCGGTTCTTGCCTTCACCAGTTTCTTCTTAAGTCGGACCGGAGTTGAGTGAATTTATAATGAATATTTCATTTTTTGTTTATTTTATAGTTTATTATCTGAAAACTTTGTAATAATACTGAATTAATTATAATTAAGGTTAAAGTTAAAATTTGAACCTGAACGCACACATATTACCATTTCACGGATTGAATGGATGAGACAACTTGTAGATTCATTAAGGGAATCTATGTTATTTTTAATTAACTATTTTTTCCAACAGCTGGTGGATTAAATATCCCACAGTTATTCACTACACACAATAGCACAGTCTATATCCCTTGTAATGTTGACACCGGAACTGTTTATGTGAGTATTTAGCTCACTTTCTTGAAGTAAAATATTGAAGTTAACAATTGGTACAAAAATAAATATTAAAAAATCAATGGAGTATGTGTATTTCAATAACAAATTAATTAATCAATAGAAATGGCCTTTACTATTTTATACATTTCACTAAATTAACTAAGTTGAACGTTGAGGTATTCGGACGGTTCTAGGAAAATTCCACTTAGGAAAGATCCATATTTTTAATTTTATATGCTTTTAAAGATTTTTATAATCAAAACTCTACAACTTACTAATTTAAGAAATTTTCAGCCTGAAGAAAAAGAATGTACACCATTTGTTTTGATTGTCAACTAGGTACTAGGTTTAATAAATCCATTTAATATTCGTGTAAAGGTATAAAATTGGATAAACTTATTATAGAAACGTTTATATACTTTAGAAAATAATCAACATCTAAAATAAAGACCGAAAATGCATGGTTTGTTTATAAAATTCAAATTTGTAATCAAAACAAAGAGTGTACAATCTTCTTCTTGAGCATCAGATTAGTGATTCGCTTAATTGTTGCTCACAGAGTATTAAAAACTTTAAAAACAAATTATAAAATATATACTGAACTGAATTGTATGCGGTTTGCAGAATAATGATCGTAGACCTTAGTTCTATAATATTATGTTGTTATAAACTCACTTTTTTCCTGGAGCCTAGAGAGGACCTTTAACATCCCGGCAAAGCTCATCTAAATTATTGCTACTCATAGAAATCGTAGTATCGTCTGCAAAGTGAACAAAATTTAATTTTTCCGATGAGCGATGCATGTCGTTTACGTACAGGGAAAACAACCATGGAGCTGAAACGGAGCACTGGGGGAGTCCTATATTCAAAGTTACATTACTTGATTAGTTTCCATCAATATCTACCTGCATCCTACGATCACTCAAGTAACTTCTAAACCAATTCAAAATACTTCCCCTAAAGCGTAGTCTACCTAGCTTCTTCAACATGATATCCTTATTAACAGTGTCGAATGCTTTGCTTAGGTCTAAAAATATAGCAACAGTAAACAATTTTCTATCCAAAGCATCAGAACACTTATTCACAAATTCTAAAACTGCTTCACTTGTATTGTACCCTTCTCTAAAGCCAAACTGTTTACTAAAAATGATATCATGTACACTGAGGAAACTATTTACCCTAGTCTGCATCAATTTTTCTATAATTTTAGACATGACTGATAGAATTGAGATTGGCTGGTAATTAGAGACTGCACTCCTACTCTTACACCTGTGTATAGATACAACTCTAGCCACTTTCAGTACATCAGAAAAAGTACCTTCACTAACAGAACAATCGAAAATATTACATATAATGCCGGAAATATAGTCCACCAACAGTTTATACATAAACACAGGTACATTATCAATAGTTACAGACTTATTAGACGGAGACATTATAACCTTAGTTACCTCTTCTACTGTTGTAGGAGATGAATAGAAAGAGATTTTTCAATAGAATTAGGCATATAGCTCAAAGGATCAATATCAGATTCGGAAATAACGTCATTTAAACTAGTAGCTACAATAGAAAAATAATCACTAAAAAGCTGAGATATCAACGGGATTAGTAAATTCTCTGTTATTGTCAATCAACATATTAGGACATGATTTTTTTATTATTTCTATTCAAAATAGAATTAATTAATTTCCAATTTTCTTTAACATTGTTTCTATTTTGATTGAATTTGTTTTTGAGATAATAATTTTTTGCAGTTTTTAAAATTTTGGTCAATCTGTTTTTTGTTTGATCATGTCCTTGTTTATACTGTTTATACTGTTTAAATAGTCTATGCTTTTCGTTAGTTAGTAATTTGATATTATCATTTATCCACGGTTTGCTGATTTTGTTAGAAGATACAATTTTGCTTTTTATCGGACAATAGTTATTATAAAAAGACATGAAACTATCAACAAACCAAGAAGTTTTCCCATTGACATCAAACATGCGGGTAGCTTCAAAATATTCAGAAACAAAACAATTCATCCTACTAGAAAACTTAGATCATAGTGATCACGGAACGTAATTTTGGTTAGGTTTGATTTTGTGGCTATATTTAAAATGGTAAAAATTGGGTAATGGTCGGATACATCTAAGATGAATGAACCCGAGAATGAAGTGTTAGGCCTAAATCTATTATATGTACCAAATATTATCTATGCACGTAGAGGTTAAATCAGTCACACGTGTTGGAAGAATAATTAAAGGAAAAAAACTATGAGAACATTGCATTAATGAAATCAGAACTACTGCTCTCATCCAAAATATCTATATTGAAGTCACCTATAATTGTTGCAGGTCTACCTAAACTACAAGTAGCAATTTCATCAATACTCTCAATGAACATGGGTATAGACACCAACTACAGTAATTTTCTCGGTAGAGTCGTTAGGATTAATATCTCTACACATGTCTCAAGTATATTAGTCACACACGAAAATTCTTCCCTAAAGCTTGATTTAATTTCGTTTCTTACATATACAGATACTCCTCCTCCAGATCTAGCATCTCTAAAACTATGGTAGCCTGCATAACCAGTTATATCTGTGCAATTATCATCACTAAACCATATCTCACAAAAAACAAAAACATCAACCTTACGATTAAAACCATCAATAAACACAGAGAAAGAGTCATAATTTTTGTTAAAAGAGCGGATATTCTGGTGTAAAATCATTAATTTATCACTAGTGACAATTTTATTAAATTCCGCTACATCATAATACAATGACTCACCAGTCACCTCAAGTTCACCTAACAAGTTATCGTCTGATAGACTCATAAATAAAGTAAACAATAATTACCATTAAGGATAATAGCATATGTAAATAACAGGTGTGTGGTGAGAGAGGCAGGTGGTGAGAACGCAGGTCATCTATTTGGATGCAAAGAGTTCGGTAATATACAAATTGATTATCAATGAGGTATACTGCTTGAGAAATCATGAAACAACCTCTCAAATCTTTAACACATGTGCGGAAATACACGAGTGAAATGATCCACATAATTAGCACAAATGAAGAGAGTCACGAAGATGTAGGCGTTGTTCCACTCACTAGACTATCTGCTTTGTAGTTCAAGAGATTTCCGGCAGAAAACTTAAACAATACTTTAGTAATTATCTTCTTCATATTATGTAAGCTTTTTGTGATATTCATTAGTGTTTCTTTTTAAGTGGTTTAATAAAATGTAAGTGAATATCATTATATAAATTTTCGTAATGTACATTTTCTTTGTACATAAGGAAAATGTATTCCACTTGAGATGAACATAATTCTACTTAAAACTCTATTAAATATTTTTATTTAGCTTCTTTTTCCGAAAATTTGATCACAGTTAAGGGTTATTTTCATTTGGAATACAAGTTTGAGTTTTAAGTAGGAGCAAATAAAAATATATTTTATACGATACGAAAGTATGGAACGTAACTCTGCGTCTTCTTCGAGATTTAGCTGTAAAAATTATAAAAACAGTACAATTATATTTTTGATAAAACACAGATAAACTAATGTAAGAATAGAAGTTGCTTCACACATTTATAGTTCAAATACATTATCTGCATTAAATAGATGGTTAAGATAAACTAAAACATTACCTCAAGACACTATCCTACACTCTGCTAGATTAACATTGAACAGATCAAGATATTTATTTGAATGAAGGTAACGTTTCTTAGCTATCAAGTTACAGGAACAGTATCTATCACCTATTCATTTAAAATAATTGATCAAGATATATTTTGGACTGTCATTTGGACATTTGGACGGAACAGTATCGTTTTTTGAAAATAAATACAACTTATAATAAATAATCACAATTACAAATAAATAATTACATTTACAACTAAATACAATTACAAATAAATACAAATTACAATAAGTATTATATATATAATTTATAATATAATCATAATATATAATACAATTACAATTTATAATAAATAATAAATGATACAATACAATTTGGACCTTTTCTGTTTGCTGGGCGCATGGACAATAATCGAAATAAATAATAAATTATAATGGTATCATACTTACTGACTTCTGATTTTTAATGACCTCTGCTTTATGAGAACACCTCTCCTTAATAACGTATTTTCTAAATAAGTTATTTGATTTCACAATGTCCATTTATCCAATGAAATTGTTGTTTTCGTTAGTTATATTGTTATTTTAAATATTGTTATCATCTTTATATTATTATTTCATTTGCCTATGCCTCCACGAAACAGAAACTTATCAAAATACAGTACATTATTTAATATATCAAGTCTGTATTATTTCTAATTAAATAAATCCATTTTAAAAATCATTAAGTATAATACCATTATAATTTATTATTTTATTTCGATTATTTTCTGTGCGCCCAGCAAACAGAAAAGATCCTACAATTTAATATTGGATTTTGTTTAGTAGAATTTTCCTCAGTGGAATTTTCCGAGTGGAACTTTCCTCAGTGGAATCTTCCTCAGTGGAATTTTTCTCAGTGGAACATTCCGCAATGGAATTTTCCAAGTGGAACTTTCCACAGTAGAATTTTCCTCAGCGGAATCTGAGTGTCAATTCGGACACTCATAGTATTCGGAATATGTCGAGGACTGAGAGATTCCCTAGTTATTATTTTAATGACATTATCTTTTCTCATCTAGGAATACATGACTCCAATATCCTGGACTAGGGTAGGATATGACGGTTTTGTACACACCATTGCAGCTCCAACTGAATCTTATTTTGTGCCACCAAGCAATATTGAATCATACCCAAACCGATTGCACAGTCTCAAGTCACTTGTTGTCAGAAGTATGACATACTCTTTGTCAGGCACCTACACCTGCCACACTGATAAAGGAAACGCTAGTACTTTGGTTCATGTTTTAGATGGTGGTGAGTGTCTTTGGATTTGTATTAAAAATTCACATTATATATTTTACCTTTTTGGAATTTAGAAGAATGACAGTTTGAGCGCTCAAACAGGATATATTTCAAAATCACCATAACTATATATATATATATATTTCAAAGTGTCCGCCATCTGCAGTAATAAGCTTCTCGATACGAGACGCAAATTTTCAAGACTTAACAAGAACTTCATTGTTGATTAAAGCTTTACAAACATCAAAAAGGTGCAAATTCCAACTTTTTAAAGTTACATTTAGAAAAAAATCATGAAGCCTTTTAATCAACAATCAAATGCTCGATAGTATTACTGCTGACGGCGGAAACTCTGAGAAAAATAACTGGTTATGCAAGATAATTTATAAAATTTTACTTCTTTTTCTTCCAAATGATTTTTGTTTGAATCTCATATGTAAAAATAACTATACCGACTTTAAAATTAATAGTTTTTAGCGCTCCTTCTGTATGATTTATAGTGTACACTTTTGATTACAATATAAGTTGTAGGACTTTTCTGATGTAACTTCGCAGTATACGGACACTCTCAGTACTCGAAAAGTGGACGTTAACACAGGATATGACAGGACAGTCTACAATTTCTGAGGGTTAAAATGGTTCCAAACTTATGTCACTTTACTGTTAGTATAGTTCTCTTGAAAGTTTTATAATTAGGATATTCTAGAATTTTTACAAAATAATTTAAACTGAAGCATTTTTAATATTTTGAACAATACAAATTGTAACAGCTCTGTATAACCATCCTTTTGAAATCTCACTTGTGAATATGATTTACTGGGGTAAGTTCCGAGTCATCAACTAGTTCTATATTTTCGATCGGAAAAGAAATATATGATTAAAATATAAGATTGATCCATATAACCATGCATGGGATCATAAATTCCAATTATAATTAACAAAATACTCTATTGTTTTCTACATCAATGTTTCTATATTACAGGCTATTTTATTTGATTATCCTTTAATATTTTTTTTAATTGATTGATGCATTTAAACTAAAACTTAATATGGGAATATCTTTTGTAAAAACAATTATTTTTAAATCTATAGAAGGCGTCTTCAATATACTTTAATACTATCCTATCTTTCAGAGTTACCTCCAGTTGTCTCTTCAATTGAATCACCAAAATATCCTAAGCCATCGTGTTCCGAGAATTTCGATTTGGTCCATGGAAAGTGTCTCTACTACAGCAATGAAAAGAAAAATTGGATAGACGCACATCTTGATTGTATTAAAAGAACCAGCAACCTCATCACCTTCAAAAATGTCAAGGATTTGATGTCCTTCTCGCTCAATCTTCAAAAATCAGGTTCGACTAATGTACATGAAATCTCACAGTTACAAAGTTATTGTAGATGATTAGTCGAAAAATCAATCGTAATTTATCTTGAATACATAACACATATATTCTTCATCGGACATTCAAAATAAAAAATAAATCTTGTTAGTGTTATCATATCAATAAAATGAAAAAGGTCTAATTTTCTTCATTTTTCACTTTAGGACCTACACATTACGAGTTTGGGATATGGACTGGACACGCTTCGTTTGAAGAAAGCAACAGCTATTTCAGTGCACTGCTTAATGACCCTCAGGTGAATGAAAATATATATTATTCAAAGTAACAAGTAGCGTGAAAATGATAAACGTGGTAAGATCTAAAAGTTAAAACAATCCATAAAAACTTGCAACAACTTGATACCTCCTTCTCTCATTAGAGTTTGTAAAGTAATAAGTACGTCCTCTCCTGCACTGAGTTTACAGGAATACATTTTTCTTTTCAGTATCACTAAGCAGTAAATACTTTGAACAAAAGATAGTATTGAATGAAAATATTTCTTTATGTATTTTTTCATATTTATATCTGATACCACACAGTCTATCAACACATTTGTTTTTCTGATGTTTCGATTGCAGGTTTCACCTATGTTGTACAAGGCTCATGTGAGAATATCTTCTTGCGGTAGACTCAATTCAGTCAAATTCGCTGCCGTCTTTCCCCAAAATCGTGAGGTGTGTGGAACATACAAGTATAACTTCCTTTGCGAACAGCTAACTCTTTGATGCGTCACTTTGTTTTAGAGAATAATGTAAAATAAATGAATTGACTGTAATACCATAATTAACTTTCATTTAATTTATTACAACTATCGGTGCCTTGGTGGTTGTTTTAAACCTTCATTGTGTACTATATTTATAGCTATTACTGGCTGTTTTAACTCTTCACTGTGCACTATATTTGTAACTATTACTGGTTGTTTTACCTCTTCACTGTGCACTTTATTTATCAAATCATTAAAACATTGAGTATCAAAATTTTATATCTACAGTTTTATGTCTTCCTTCAATCAGTATTTTAGGCACAACAATAAAAAAATTTACGAACATTTCGAAATACATTTATAATATTCTTATATATATCTAGAGATTAAATAGTGTGAAAGAGGATATAAATTGATTAAATCATATAAGAAAATAATGAAAAGAAAATTAATCTGTATAGAAGACGCATTTAATGTACAAATTGATATTTATACATTCTAATTATTGAAGGATAAATTATTAGAAACATTATAATCCAAATTATAATAGTTCAGCGACCGTGTGACACAACTCTCCACATTATTAGGATAAAAAAGAGCTCCTTACCATTTGTATTATATTAATTAGGCATAAATTGTTTTCATTATTTAATGAGAACTATTCATTTATTTATACAATTGTATAATATTATAATATTCATTACGTGTTATATCACCACTAGATGGCTCTCTTTACCAAATTTAACCTTATATAAGATGTGCACAGCGTGCTACAAAATCAGTATCTACCCAACTCTCGAACTGTTTAATTCGTTTGAAGTTGTGTCTTGTCTAATTTGATTAACTAACTTACACGTTGTACATATAAATTGTACATCGTTAATGTTCGGAAATATTGAAAGCTTAATTCCTATCCTTTTCATGTTCGAACATTTCTCTTAATAGTACAGTAGTACGCCGTTATTTCGTGAGCTTTGCTCCATTTCATTCTTCTCAATAATTAGAGTTCCCTACTCTATAAAACTTAAAACTGTTAGTCAATTCAATTTAAATTTGTTTTGACTCTTGAAATAAGCTTTAAAATCCTTAATGGTAAAAATATCAAGGTAGTATACTTTGTTATAATAATTGCTATATTGAATTTATATAGAGCTATCTGGTGGTGGTAACACTAACTATTTACTTTCATATTCTTTAGAATAAAACCCCTGTGCATTGTGCATAAACCTGAACGGAAATTACCTACGGTATACAATCCGAAACTCTCCTAATTCCTTTCCTGAAATCTCCTGTTACCTTAACCGGTATCCCCTGCTAATGTTGTGCTACATTTTGTAAGGTACTAACTCTAGTCAGTCGCATGAATTTGATGGTGATAAAAACAAATGCTATTTAGGATTGCCAAGCTTCATTTCTAACTTAATTTGTATATTTCAGAATAACTACAAATAAAGATCTGCGCTTCTTGTTTTAAAATTTATGTCATTATCCTTTGAAACCTAATTTGTTCATCTAAATTCTAACATATTTAATTCTTGAAATTTACTTATTAATTTTACCACCATCAAATTCTTGCAACAATGTCTGGCTCAGAGTTGGAGACCGAAACTAAGTATGTAAATACTAAATCTAAACTTGTAACTAATCGTGCTGTGCTTAAACGCCGTATTACTATTTCTTTCAATAATTATGATCCTGATATGGATTATTCCACCTTTAAAAATATTATTAAAGGTTACCTAGATGAAATCAAGGAGTACGACGATCAAATTACCTCACTAATATTAGAGTCCACAGGTTATAGCGACTTGTTTTCAGATGACACAGAAAAAGAGTTGGAGAATCAATCCAAATATACTCTTTCTGTTCAAGCCAGACTAGCTGGTAAAGATGGAGATGAGGAGCAAAGCGCCAAACTTCCAGTTAGTGAGTTAAAATTGCCTGAACTCAAATGTACTAGTTTTTCAGGTGAAGGCTCCTCTCATTTAGATTACCATGCTTTCATTACTCAGTTTAGGAATGTAATTAATCAACGTCGTTTGTCTAATATTTCTAAATTCACTTATTTGAGATCTTACTTGAGTGGCTATGCCCTTAAATTAGTTCAGCATCTTCAATTATCAAATGATAATTATACAGTAGCTCTTGAATTGCTAAATGGCGAATTTCTTAACCCTAACGCTATAATCAATGATCTCTATGCTAAATTGTTAAAATTGAAACCTAAATCTGATCCTAGTCTTCTTGAAACTAAGCTGTTTATAAACGAAGTTAGGTGCATAATTAGTGATTTGAAAAACTATGATATTAACCTACTTGAGGAACATAGTTCAAACACTTTGATTAGCCATATCATTTTCAATAAATTACCTAATGTTTTCAAGCAGGAATTAGTTAGGAAATTAGATAATAATTTCCCTACAATGCAAAATATTTTTGACAACTACTCGGGTATTATCACTACTCTCAATTTAGATTTAGGTTCCTCTAGAAATGTAAAATTCAACGATAACCCATCTCATTCAAATTTCAAACACGTTATTAGAGCTACTAATTTAAATTCTGAATTGCCTAGAAATTCTAACCCTAACAATTTTGATGGTAAACCAAAAAACTTCTTTTGTAAGTTTTGTAATGCTAGCGGTCATTGTATGTCTAGATGCAGTAAGTATTCTAAATTTCACGATAGAAGAGCTAGATGCGATGAATTGAATATTTGTTCAAAATGCACGAGCTCTAAACATAATTCCCATAATTGTAAAAATTCCCTTGATTTTTCTTGTTATAATTGTAAGTCCTTTAATCATATTTCAGCATTGTGTCCAAACAATGTGAGTAAAGTAAACACTAACTTTTGTTTAAATGCTTCATCTGACTCTGGTAAAACTTTCATTTTACCTACTCTTTGTGTTACTGTAGGGTCAGGTCAATTCAAAACTAGGGTGCGTTGCTTAGTAGACACAGGCAGTCAGCGTTCTTACGTCTCTGATAAAGTAATTAGTAGGTTAAATTTCCATTGCAAAAATGAGACTAAGTTACTTATAAATACTTTCTTAGACTCTGACTTTAAAACCTTTGGTGAAACGTACCTTAATGTTGATTTTGGTGACCGTAATAAAGATAGTGTTTTTCCTTTCCTAATCAGTTAAGATGTAGAGCTTTCATATTCTGTCGATGGCTTAAAGTTAGCTCATAGTAATGTCTCTAAACAATTAAAACTAGCTGAACAATTCAATTCTGACGAGGTTAAACTCGAAGGTTTGCTAGGCATTGATGCAATTCAATTGCTTAGTGGTTACAAACTAGTGCCTTGTTTGAAGGGTCAAGCTTTAGAATTTTCATCTGGTTTAGTACCGATAGGTAATGTTGACAGTTTTCTAAATCAAAATCAATTGAATGCTAAGTACAAAGTGAAACGGTCTGACAAATCTCCGCAGACTGTAAGTAGTTCTCTTGTTAACTTTTTAATTAACCCTGTGTCAACTAAGTTCGATCCAATTGGATCTGTAATTAATGATAGTTTAGTTGATAGCAAATTAGACGATATGCTTAATTTAAATTCCTTAGGCATTAGAGAAACTGATACTGAGTATGATCAGTATCACATTGATAAATTTGATAGTAAAATTGAATTTAATAATGGTAACTATGAGGTTTCCCTACCTTGGACTGACAAAATTTCAGATGTTAAATCTAATTTTCACATTGCTAAATCCGTACTCGATAGAGTATTAGTTAACTTGAACGAAAATAAATTGTATGATAAATACAACGCTGTATTAAAGCAGCAACTCGATGATGACATCATCGAACAAATTCCTTTGAGCGATGTTGATCAAAAGGTATGGATACCTCATAGACATGTAATTAAAAACGATGATAATGTAACTACTAAGCTTCGTATTGTATTAAATTGTAGTTTGAAAGTAAAGGATTCTCCTTCCTTAAATGAGTCCGCATACCCTGGTGTGGATTTGCTTTCAAATTTGTTAGAGCTTCTGATTAAAATTCGAAATAATAAATACCTAGTCATTTCGGATATAAAACAAGCTTTCTTGATGATTAAATTGAAGGAGGATTTTGATAGGAATAAATTTTGTATTTTGTGGAGGAATGAAGCAGGTGAACTTATTGCTTATCGTTACAAAACAATTGTATTTGGGTACGCAAGCTCGCCCTTCATTTTACTACATGTCATTAAACATCACGTAGCTAAATACGAGCCTGATGAGTGCTCGCATATTTTGAATAATAATTTGTATGTAGACAATCTCTTCTTCACTGGAAATGATATTAGTTCTTTAACTGAACTTTATCATGAAACTTCTAAGAGAATGCACGAGGGCGGATTTAACTTACGCTCTTGGGCTACAAATTGTGCACCTTTGAAGAAGTTATTTGATATTAATGGTGATTCTGTTTCTCATTCATCAGAATACGAGAAAGTATTAGGATATAGATTTCATGTTGCTTCTGATAGTCTGTCTCTCCCTCCTTATGACCAAGCTTCTAATTCTATTGTTACTAAGCGTTCGGTTCTCTCAGGTATTGCGCAGATTTTCGATCCACTTGGACTAGTTTTGCCCGTCCTTGTTAGAGGCAAAATTTTGCTGCAGGACCTTTGGAAGGACAAATTGGACTGGGACGAACCTGTGAACAAAGACTACAGTAAACGATGGAATTCTATCCAGTCTGATTTTTCTCGGTTGCATGATATTTCCTTTGATAGGCAGGTTTACGATGGTGATTGTGAACTGTTTATTTTTTGTGATTCCTCTAAATCTGTATATGGTTTATCATGTTATTGTAAAGGTGAAATCGATGGCGTCACTAAATCTAGTTTGTTATTTGCCAAAGCTAAAAATGCTCCAACAAAAAGTAAATCTATTCCCACATTAGAGTTATTGTCTGTATTTTTGGCCATGAAATGTTTGCCAACTATTTTAAATTCTATGCAAAGTAAAGTTAAAAATGTAACCATATGTATCGACGCACAAATTGTTCTCTCCTGGATCCTCACAAAGAATGTGAAGTCAAAGAACATTTTTGCGAAGAATAGAGTAAAGGATATAACTTCCTTTAGGGACGAATATTTCGATAAATTTAATTTACAATGTAAATTTAAGTATGTCCCCACAGCAGAAAATCCCGCAGATTTGTTGACACGTGGAATGTCTGTACGAGAGTTCCGGACAAAGATGAAGTTCTGGCAGAGCGGTCCCGCGTTTCTGCTCCGTCAATCTGACACTTCGTGGCCTGATGACTCGCTGGGATGTTTGTCACAGAAGAGCAGAATTTTGACTAGGACTGCGGTGGTCTCTTCGCCGGAACCCGTCTTGCCATTAGATAAGTATTCTGATGTAAACAAACTCTTGCGAGTAACTTCTCTAATTTATCGTTTCATTTGTAAATTGCGTAAGCAAGCCTCTAGCATTGAGGATTGCCATGAGAAAGCTAAAGTCTACTGGATCAAATACGAGCAAGCAAATCATTTTTAATCTGATCTAAAATTTCTTAAATCTCCTTGCGATAGTCAGATCCCCAATCGTGTAACTAATTTGAATTTGTATTTAGATTGTAATGATATTATCAGGTCTAAGGGTCGTTATGATCGTTGTCTAGAAATGTCTTATGATAGATGCAATCCTGTGTTATTACCTAAACATAGTATGTTCACTAAATTAATTATTCTTTATGCCCATGAAGATTGTAAACATTTAGGTGTACCATCAACTATTAATAAAGTTCGTAAAATGGGTTATTGGATTCCTCAAATCCGTAATCTAGTTAAAAATTACCTTTCTAAATGCATAGTTTGTAAGAAGATAAATAAATTTGCTTTCAAATACCCTAAATTAACAGATTTCAACAAAGATAAAGTAAATTTTCACAGACCATTCAATCATACAGGCATCGACTTCACTGGTCATGTTTATGTTAAATTAGGCGATAAATTAACAAAAATGTACCTACTTGTTTTCACGTGTTTAAATATTAGAGCCATACACATAGAACTGTTACCTTCAATGACCTGTAAAGACTTTCTTCTTGCATTTACTAGATTCTGTAATATGTATGGTATACCAAATTCCATATATAGCGATAATGCTTCTACCTTCCTACAGGCTATGGGTATACTTTCCAATAGTCATATTGATAACGATTTTTCTTCATACTTGATTAAAAATTCCATTAAGCATGTCCGAATTCCTTTATACTCGGCATGGGTAGGTAGCGCTTGGGAGCGTATGATTCGCACCATTAAATCATGCTTGTATAAAACTTTAGGTCGCAAGCATCATGAATATTTCAATTTGTTAACTGTACTATCAGATATTATTAATTCTATTAATTCTAGGCCTCTTACTTATTTAGACACTACCGATCTCAGTGTTTAACCCCTAATTGTTTCATCAAATCAGATTCTGGTAGATCCGTCTTGTTCGGGCATACGGGTGGGACTGAGCTGTCTGTACCTAACCGAAAGGACCTTGTCAAGGCGCTAGAGCTACGAGAAGAGATGTTCGGCCGCTTCAAGGACATGTGGTATGACGAATATCTCCCGTCATTAAGAGAATCTTCGCGGGACTTGTACCAAAAGGATTGGGAAAACGTCATTAAAATGGATGATGTAGTCCTTATCTCTTCAAGCATCAAGCCACGGTCACATTGGCAGCTGGGTCGAGTCGTAGCCTTGAGTCCTTCTGGAGACGGAAAAGTGCGGTCCGTAACTTTGAAGAAAGCTGACGGTACGGATGGTGTCTATTCCATCAATCTCCTGCACCCTCTGGAGATATCTGTGGAGAGCGCACCAAAACTTTCGACGGGATCAGCTGTACCTGAGAAGGACCGTCGAAGAACTTCTAAGCGACTGGCCGCGAAGAAGAAAAGCAATTAGGAATTACTTTTTTTGTGTGGTGGGGAGTGTATAAAAAAGAGCTCCTTACCATTTGTATTATATTAATTAGGCATAAATTGTTTTCATTATTTAATGAGAACTATTCATTTATTTATACAATTGTATAATATTATAATATTCATTACGTGTTATATCACCACTAGATGGCTCTCTTTACCAAATTTAACCTTATATAAGATGTGCACAGCGTGCTACAAAATCAGTATCTACCCAACTCTCGAACTGTTTAATTCGTTTGAAGTTGTGTCTTGTCTAATTTGATTAACTAACTTACACGTTGTACATATAAATTGTACATCGTTAATGTTCGGAAATATTGAAAGCTTAATTCCTATCCTTTTCATGTTCGAACATTTCTCTTAATAGTACAGTAGTACGCCGTTATTTCGTGAGCTTTGCTCCATTTCATTCTTCTCAATAATTAGAGTTCCCTACTCTATAAAACTTAAAACTGTTAGTCAATTCAATTTAAATTTGTTTTGACTCTTGAAATAAGCTTTGAAATCCTTAATGGTAAAAATTTCAAGGTAGTATACTTTGTTATAATAATTGCTATATTGAATTTATATAGAGCTATCTGGTGGTGGTAACACTAACTATTTACTTTCATATTCTTTAGAATAAAACCCCTGTGCATTGTGCATAAACCTGAACGGAAATTACCTACGGTATACAATCCGAAACTCTCCTAATTCCTTTCCTGAAATCCCCTGTTACCTTAACCGGTATCCCCTGCTAATGTTGTGCTACATTTTGTAAGGTACTAACTCTAGTCAGTCGCATGAATTTGATGGTGATAAAAACAAATGCTATTTAGGATTGCCAAGCTTCATTTCTAACTTAATTTGTATATTTCAGAATAACTACAAATAAAGATCTGCGCTTCTTGTTTTAAAATTTATGTCATTATCCTTTGAAACCTAATTTGTTCATCTAAATTCTAACAAATCATTAAAACATTGAGTATCAAAATTTTATATCTACAGTTTTATGTCTTCCTTCAATCAGTATTTTAGGCACAACAATAAAAAAATTTACGAACATTTCGAAATACATTTATAATATTCTTATATATATCTAGAGATTAAATAGTGTGAAAGAGGATATAAATTGATTAAATCATATAAGAAAATAATGAAAAGAAAATTAATCTGTATAGAAGACGCATTTAATGTACGACTTGATATTTATACATTCTAATTATTGAAGGATAAATTATTAGAAACATTATAATCCAAATTATAATAGTTCAGCGACCGTGTGACACAACTCTCCACATTATTAGGTTATTAGTTAAACGTTTCAGTTTGTCTGAATATTGATTTTCATTTAATAAAGTTCGTATTATATTGTTCTGCCTTGCCTTCACTGATCCCCCCAACGATGAAGAAGTAGATAATAATATGTGGATGACCGATTGTACTTATTTAATTTAATGAAATTAATACAACTGTCTAAAGGCCCTTTTAGACGTGAAACATTTTCACATTGTTTCTCAACAATTTGTTTCAGAACTGTTGCCCAGGTGTATCAGCCCAGTGCGAGTTGGTGTCGCGCAACAGTGCTGAAACAAATGTTTACAGAAATCCTCAGTGTGCTTTTTTGGACGTGATACATTTTGTATCGGCAACATTGTATATATACAAATGTCACACAAATGTTTCTGTATACGGCAAGCAATCTGTTTAGACGAGAATTCGGTGCGAGGCAACTCTAGTGTCGCACAAGCAACTGTATATAGTATTAATTACTTGTTATTTTCTATACCAAATGATTTGAGGGGAGGAACTTTGAGGGATGACTTCAGAGGTAGTTTTACTTGGATACAAAATGAAGAGATCAATCATAATATAGAACAAATATCTTTATGACTTTTAAAACTTAAAGCGTAACCTAATAAACGCATTGCAATAATGAATTGCTAGGATACTAAAACAATATTTTATTTCATTTATAGAGCATTGGCTGTATTTCATATAATTATGAATTAGCTTGTAAAAGATATATTTACTTATATAAAAAATGATATATCTGTATGTGGTGTGTAGGGAGATGTGTGTGCGTCTGCAGCAGTGACGCACTCATCTCCCTCTGAAACCAAAAACACACTGAGGACCACTGAGTGTATATAAAGATAGAGTGGCATAGTGCAGGCAAAAGTGATGCCAAAAAGTGGCGCCATCTTAACCCCAGTATATAGAATATGTAGTGACAATCGAGACGTTTAGTGTACGTGACGTCATCACAGCAACACTCTAAAACGAAAATTGTCGTTACTTATCACTCTATTGTCATTACTATGTATATTTTTTATACTGTGGTCTAAACCAAGGGACCACTCCCACTCGTATCAGTTTAACAGAATGCACGGAAAGGAGATGATGTGCGTGTTAGACTCGCTCTACCTCATGCACTTCTCGAAACCCTATATTTTAAAGATTCAATAGTTACTTACGATTACAGATAATTTTTATGATAAAAAAGTGTACGATTTGATTACTAACTTTGCTCTGACATCTCACTAAAACTACAATTTTATTTCAGTAATAACAAGATGAATAAAGAGAATGTATGCTCAAATCATAATAAATTCACAACAAAAAGTATTATTAAACCATAAAAAATATAAGAATTTATCCATTGGTCAAAACATATATTTCTCAAAAAGAAAGACAATGCTACTGACTATTTTCGACTAATTTATTGCACGAAACTTTGAGATTAAATTACATTCTAAGAAAAAAGAAGCAATGGCCCATACACGTATATCCAGAAACTTAGTGTGACGTCACGACTTGATCATTCTATTAGATTGATTGTAAAATTTGAATATACTTATAACTCTTGTTGACATCTGCTAAGCATGGAGAAAATATATGTATTAATTACCATACAACGGAAGTAAATGAAAAATAAAAGTATTTTATGTACAGATGCAATCAATATATCACTTGTTTGCGAGAACACTGTCATAACTTCAAAAAAGCTGTTTTTCAGGAGAGGCATATAAATTAGTATTTGTAATGTATACGTACATTTAATGGTATATCGTTAGGACATTTAGCCTTTCTAGCGGTATATTTTAAAGGTTCAATGATGATTTTTTGGCTAAATAATCTATCTATATATGGATAACTCTAAAATACATGTTTTTGTACCTCTGACGTTGTTGCTGCAAACAAGCGATATATATGAAAGGGGTTTAACTTACCCTTTTTGTTACATATGTTACATGGTGGGATAATACGTAAACCACCATAAAAATATCATTCATGAACATAAGTTGCATGGTGGGATTAAATATCTCCCACCTTATAATGCATCATATTATTTTCATTTACATTCAGTACTATTGAGTTTAATAATATATAATGATAAAAACCACCTATGCAACTTGGTACTTTTTTATTCTCAAATCTTAGGACTCAAAGAATTGAAGTCTGTTTCGGAACCAAAATCTATATCGCTAACATCAAAAGGAAGTTAGATACAAGGGACTCGAAGAGTCAGTCAGAAAGGAAAGTGGCTCCGTGAACAAATTTATCTACCACGATTCGTTGGCCAAGATCAGGTATGAAGAAAATCAGTTACTTAATTAAAAAGAATGTGGTTGCGAAAGATGGAAGAGGAAAATGAAGAGTTGATGTTAAGTTAATGAAACCTAAATTCCTACCTAGCAAAAACTCTAAGAGGAAAATGAGAAGAGATAGTAAATGAAGCATGCAAGCCTACATTAGCATTATCCTCTAAACCAGAAAGTAGTGTTAAAATTGAGTTGTGATTAAAACAATTATGATAGTTTAATCTATTTGATTTAACTTTTAATATAAATATAATAAAATTGAGTGAGAACCCAACTATAAAAAATAATGTTTTCATAAATCTCACCAATTGCGAAAGTTAGTAAACAATGTGTTTTCATAAATAAAATATCATCACAATTGGTAAATAATTTGTTATCAAAATTGTGATAGCTACAAACAGTACAGAACAGCATAAACTCCCTCGACTGTTACTCGATTAGCACTGAGAATTGGAGGAGGGGCATACAACCCCATTGAACCAAGTGGCAGGGGTGCATTGGGGGAAGACACACCCATGGCGCCACTTTTTGGCATCACTTTTCCTTGCAAGACATGCTGTCTCCATACCTATATATACTCAGTGCTGAGGACAAGGAAGTTATAGTACTGGAACTATAACAACGTCTCTCAGCTACATTATTAGGTCTGTTTTTCGGTCCACTGCTATATACGTAGTAGTGACAATAGAGTGACTTGTTATCGTGACGTCATTAAGGCAACAGACTTAATCGAAAGTTAGGGTCAAGTAGTTTTAATATCTGAATACATCTTTACTCTTTTCTTATATTGGCAATAAATAAACATTTTTATATAATTAAACACTCTTCGATTGCCATAGATTTAATTTTAAAGTATTGCTATGATGACGTCATGTACACTAACCGTCTCAATTGTCACTACTATATTCTATATACTGTGAGTCCGTGAATATGCATGTATTATTAAAAGCCCGTATTACACAGTAGCGCTCGCCATAGCGGTCGCCACGGTTTTGTTATTTTTCTCTCTAACTCCGCCCCTTTTCTCTCTAGTAGCGAATAATTTCATGGCGAGCGCCACAAATTTGTGATCGCTCACTGCACGATAGAACCAACACCGCCACCGTTTTAGAGGTGATGAAATTGTTACTGAAACCTGATTTGAAGTAGTGGAAAATGTATTTTGTTTCATTTTAAAAGTTATTTAAGACTTTGTACGGCTACTGCGCGATACAAAAAAAGAATGAAAGCTTCTGTGTAGTGTCCAGTGTTGCCATACAATCAATGAAATTAAACTTTTTAATATATACGCATGGAATTGTTTCACACAACTATCAGAAAGACAATTAACTGAATATATATTCGTGATGACATCGAATTTTATTGGTACGATTCATTTCATAGTAAATTTTTCAATTTTCCCTAAATTTCAATGCACGATCACCGCCATATCGGCTCTTCCAGTGTAATAGCAATTTTGAGTATGGTGATCGCCATATCTGTAGAGAGAGACAACACCGCTATGGCGAGTGCCATAGTGTAATACGGGATTCACTGCGCGATGGAACCAACACCGCCACCGTTTTAGAGGTGATGAAATTATCACTGAAGCCTGCTAAAGAAATTTGAAGTAGTGGAAAAAGTATTTTTGTTTTATTTTATAAGTTATTTTAGACTTTGAAATGCTACTGCGTGTTCTGCATAAGAAATAACCAGGTTTTGTTTAAAAAACAATTAACGCTTCCGTGTAGAGTGTACCACTGTACATACAGGGAAAGGATTAGTTGAATCAAATCATATTTGATTTGTTTTGACTAAATTTTATGGTTTATCTGTGCGCCTACCTACGTGGTGAGTTGCAGGTACTATTTAAAATGAGTTAAATTGACGTTGGTTAAAACAACACATATGTGAGTTGATTATTTTTAATTCCCGATGGTCACAACAACTATCTGTGATAGTCAAAACTACTCGTGATAGTTGAACCAATTATATGTAATGGTTATAACAACTACAGAACAAGGTTAGATCAACTACTTGTGTATGTTATATCAACTATTCTTGTTGGTTATATCAACTACTCGTGTAGGTTATATCAACTATTCGTGTGGGTTATATCAACTACTCGTGTTGGTTATATCAACTACTCGTGTTGGTTATATCAACTACTCGTGTAGGTTATATCAACTACTCGTGTAGGTTATATCAACTACTCGTGTAGGTTATATCAACTACTCGTGTAGGTTATATCAACTACTCGTGTAGGTTATATCAACTACTGTTGTTGGTTATATCAACTACTCGTGTAGTAGTTGATTTAAATAACTCCAATAGGTCAGTTGATAAATAGGTAGGCTAGATAAATTTAACAACCAGGCTAGATTACAAAAACAAATGTTGATAGAATAAATCTTTGATATGCTGCAATTATACTATAACTTAATGAATAATTTAAAGCCTTTATCTTCTAAACCATATTTTAGTGCGATTCATCTTAATCATAGGCACTGATGTAGAAATATGCTAATAGAATTATTATCATATTTATTAGCATATAGGTCAAATTGAAAACGAAATATAAACAATTTAGTTTTAGATTTATTTATTTAGAAGTACAATCTGAATCCTCATCCCTATCTGTTACGACTTTAGGTTGCAAAATGCTGAAATAGGAGATTCGTATTTTAATATATATTGAATAGAAATTCTTAGTATCATTTATATACATTATCAATTACATCACTTACTCCTTTTGTTATAAGATAGCGACAGCTTAAATTAAATTTTCTTTTCAAGACGGGTCATTCTTTTCATGTCTGGAATCCCTAAAAGCATATGAAAAAGTAAGAGCTAATCATATTGCAAATACATATTTAAAAATCATCAATATTTTCGAATAAATACTTTGAACTAGCATTATAGTTCCTGAATCATTCTAAGGAATTGAAGAGGACTCCGATGGCAGATGACGTTGATCTACTTCATCAATTCTTCATCAAGATCTGAAAGTAGATTCAGGAAATATAGCAAATTATATGGTAAAAAATGAAGAGAATTATTTACTGAGAATTATTTTACATAGGTAAATCATTTATATAAAATGTTGAACTATTTATATGTAAATCTTCAGATGTAGTATAAATTTAGCTCTAATAAATGCAATGAATTTTCCTTGCTAATCCTCATAATTTTGTACATCATACACTCTTTATTTAGACATTAATTAAATACCAACAACATAAAAAATATATCAAAAGGCTCACCTCTAGTTGGAGTTCTCACTGCCGAATCCCTGGATGGTATTCTCCTTATTTGCTCCCAGGAAGGAGTTCTGCCGAATACCTCCCTGGAGTGAGTTCTCTCTACTACTTCTCTGGAGGGAGTTCTACCAGCTACCTCCGTGAATGGAGTTCTTCCAGCTACCTCCCTGGAGGAAAATCTTCAAGGTACCTCCCTGGAGGGAGTTCTTCAAGCTACTTCCCTGGAGAGAGTTCTTCCAGCTACTTCCCTGGAGTGAGTTCTTCCAGCTACCTCCAAGGAGGGAGTTCTCTGTACTACTTTCCTTGAAGAAGCTTTCCCAACAACCTCCCTGGATGGAGTTCTCCCGGTCATAGAAAACTAGGGTCAAGAAGGTAAATTGCGGCACTCTAACTAACTCCGGTCTCTTATCTCAGAAACATTAATAACCTTCATGGCTTCAAGGTACTCGTGGAATAAATAGAACCTATCACAAATTGAACTTGTCATGATATTCAGCAATTCAATATATAGCTGAACTAATTTCAGAAGGATTTTGAGACTTTCTTAATAAGGCCGCAATTAGAAATTAAAGAACTGAATTTACCTGTGTAACCCTACCTATAGGTAGACTAACTAGTTTTAAAATATATAAATTATCAGAACACTTTACTTAAGATACTAGGATAAGTTCCGAATTATCGGACGGTTCCACATTTTCGGTCACCTAAGAAAAACTATATAAAATAATTATTCAACTTTTATTTTAATTAGCTATCGGGTAGCTATATTCTATATTTCATACGTGACCAAAATTTGAAATCGCCTGAAAATTTGGAACTTACCCTATCTGAGGACAGCGCAGTAAACTAACTAGCCTATGTAGAAGGTATTGACACTAAAAAAAACTAGGTAGGTATGATGCTTAAAAAGTTAACATATAATGATCTAGGAAAATTAGTTTGGATATCAGTATACAAACTGGAAGGCAGTAATCAAAATTTTTATTATGAAAAGTTATATACTGATAATCAACTCTTCAAATAACATCCTAGCCGCCTGCCTATCAATCCCCAAAACATTAAAATATTCAGGCAGATATTTATCTATGTATTAATGGAATTAAGTAATAATTATTAATAGATCAGCAGCGATAATACTATTTACTGCATGTAACGCTATTGTTTGCACTCGAACTAAAATGGTATTGAGGAGCGTTCACATTTGACATGTAACACACTTAAAACAAGATTTGAACTGTAAAGTGTCAACCGATTAATTGGCTTTGAGGAAAGCATAAGTTGCCACATACTCAATTGAACTTAAAAAAGTAGCGCCAACTCACATAGTAAGTTAATTCATACACCGCAGAACACATTGGATTAACATTCTTTGTGGGTTACTATTACACACTATATCATAGTTCATTTAACTCGCCCATGAACTTCAAAAAAACTAGCGCCAACTCTCATAGTAAGTTAATTCATACACCAGATACATTGGATTAACAGTCTTTGTGAGTTACTTCAACACACTATGTCCTAGTTGTTTTAACACATGTTCAAACTCCCAAAATGTAACTGTAACTCTCATAGTAAGTTGATTCAATCCATAAAATGAATTGAATTAACTATATTTGGTGACACACCATGTCATAGTTGTTTTGACACACGTGAAAACATGAATATAGTCCAACCAACTCACGTAATAAATTGATTCAAAGCATAAATTGTTGACCCATTAAATATGAGTAAACTTTTTTCTCTGTGTACAGTGTTGCCATACAATCAATAGAATTAAAAAAAATTAATACTATGTAGGCATGGAATTGCTTCACACAACTATCAAAAATATAATTAACTAAATATATATTCGTGATGACATCGAATTTTAATGCTACGATTCATTTCATAGTAAATTTTTCAATTTTCCAAAAATTTTAATGTACGATCACCGCCATATCGACTCGTCTAGTGTAATAGCAACTTTTAGAATGGTGAGCGCCATATCACGGGCTTAAATTATAAAGCCCATATTACACTGTGGCGCTCGCCATGGCGGTGTTGTCTCTCTCTACAGATATGGCGCTCACCATTCTCAAAATTGCTATTACACTAGACGAGTCAATATGGCGGTGATCGTGCATTGTAATTTTGGGGGGAAATTGAAAAATTTACTATGAAATGAAACGTACCAATAAAATTCGATGTCTTCACGAATATATATTCAGTTAAATATCTTTTTAATATTTGTGTGAAATATTAAAAAGTTAAAATCCATTGATTGTATGGCAACACTGGACACTACACAGAAGCGTTCATTCCTTTTTTGTATCGCGCAGTACCGTACAAAGTCTTAAATAACTTTTAAAATGAAACAAAATACTTTTTCCACTACTTCAAATCACTTTAGCAGGCTTCAGTGACAATTTCATCACCTCTAAAACGGTGGCGGTGTTGGTTCTATTGCGCAGTGAGCGATCACAATCTCGTGGCGCTCGCCAAGACATTTTTCACTATTTGAGAGAAAAGGGGCGGAGTTAGAGAGAAAAATAGCAAAACTGTGGCGACCGCCATAGCGAGAGCCACAGTGTAATACGGGCTTAAAAGCAGTGGACTGGACAACAGACACGTATAAACAAAATGTTAGCCGCCTGACTGAGGATATCTATAAACATTTGTTACAGCATTGTTGCGCGACACCAACTCGCACTGAGCGAATCGAGAAATGTCGCAGAGAAATTGTGGCTGATACATCCGGGCAACAGTTCTGAAACAAATTGTTGCGCAACAATGTGAAAATGTATCACGTCTAAAAAGGCTTTTAGTAACAACCATCTATTTGTGTTGCATCATAACATAAGATATTTCTCTAGTAAATTTGATGAGCTAGATCAACTTTACCGTAAATTTAATATTTTAGTGTTTACGGAAACGTTATTTGGTGCAGATAATATCATTCATCATAGGGTTATCATGCAGATAATATCATTCATCATAGGGTTATCATTCGTATAAACGTGTTAAAACCGGAGGTGGGGTATATACATATCAAAATCTTTCTGCAAAAATAATTGATATATTAACAGTGAATAATGAAAATGTTAAAATGTGTGCAGTTGAAATCAAGGATGGGAATGATAGAATCTGTATAATTGGTGTATACCGACCTCCGAAGGATCATAATATTGATAATTTCAATGACGACATTTTTGCTAGGAGTCGTAAGTTGCAAGATATGATGACATCATTATTTTTTAATCAGTTATTAATATCTGTTCCTACCCGTGTTAGTCATAATACTGAGACTCTTATTGATAATATCTGGAATTACAATCTAATGTTTGGAAATTGTGGTGTGTTTGCCGTAGATATTACCGATCATTTTCCAATCTTCTGTTCAGTAATTTTTAATTCTCATCAAAAAATGTAATTAAATACTTTACTTAAAATTTTTTTAGTATGCTTAGGAGTAATAAGCGTAAATATTTTGTAGATAGGTTTTCTGCGGCCAGTAATGATAGTAAGGCTATTTGATCAACTATTGGTGTCATTTTGAATAAAAAGAGCAGCCATACATCGACAATTTCTTTAGATATTGGTGGAGTGTTAATCAATAATCCCAATACCATTTCATGTTGTTTCAAAATAACTCTGTTTCTCAGTTGAAAAATACCATTCCAATTCCGAATAGGACTCCTTCTACTTACCATTCTCAAACGAGAACACCCCAATCATTTTTGCTCGGCCTGTAAGTGATACCACAGTACAGAGAATATATAGTATCCCAGAGCTATAGGGGGGATATTATGCGTGTCCCGGTAGGCTGTGACGTCACATGTCAACAATGGTGCGTACGTTTGTACGTACAGTACATACACAAAAGATGGCTGCAACACACCCAACTTTTGTTAAATAACGTTTTCGGTGATATTTTTTTTAATTCCACATTACCGCATGCTATTATCCAATCTTTATAGTCATACCGACGAAAATTAAAAAATTACTGTTGATGAAATTGCTACTGGTCTTTTTACACCCAAAATAGTAACAAATTTTTAGTTTTGAAGAAGACGATTTATTCAAGATAATTAGATCATTAGTCAGATCGGTCGCGTTGGCCGCCATCTTAATTCTCTATTCCACGTGACCCACAGCAATTCTGTTTACTATGACGTGACCTCTTGTTTACATACATGACGTCACAGCCTACCGAGAATAAATTTGAATAATACATGTAACTGGGGTACTATACTATTCTATGTACTGTGGTGATACTGAAGTGGAGGGTGTTGTTGGCAAACTGAAGATGAGGAGTTGTATTAATACAGAGATTCCAATATTTATTTATAAGAGGCTTTCTCCTATTATTTCTCATTGCATAGCTAATTTTTTTAATGAATCTATTTCTACTGGTCTATTTCCTAATTCGCTAAAGATTGCCATTGTGTTTTTCCTATCTTCAAGTCGGGGGATAAATCACGTGTGAAATATTATAGGCCTATTTCTATTCTTTCTGTTATGAGCAAGATATTTGAGAATCTCATGTGTAGTAGATTACTAGGGAAATTTTCAATGTTGACTAACTGTCAGCACGGCTTCAGGAAGGGATCTAGTACGGTCGATGCTATTTGTGAACATTTAGACGATGTGTATAGCTCGATTGACAACAAAAATTACTTTTTCTCTCTTTTCTTGGATTTCTCAAAAGCGTTTGATACAGTTGATCATAACTACTCCTTAATAAACTGGAAAATATTGGTATCAGAGGGTTCACTTTGGAATGCGTTTAGGTCATATTTGGTAAACCGTTCACACTTTGTACATTGGGGTCTAGGAAAATTGATCGAAAGCAATTGACCAAAAACAATTTATCGAAAGCAAATGATCGAATGGAAAATTGGTCGAATGGAAAATTGATCGAAAGGAAAATTGGTCGAAAGGAAAATTGGTCGAATGGAAAATTGATCGAAAAGAAAATTGATCGCACAACAATTGATCGAAAGGAAAATTGATAGAATAGATCAGCTTCATTTTTTTCTTCCATCTGTGAGTGCAGTAACCGGTGCTTAGTGTCCCTTTTTGTAACATTCCTTGGTAATTGTGACCGCACTCACAAAGTACTCACTTAACACCGACGGTGTTAAGTGACTTTGTTCATGAATCCATTTTCCTTTCTGACTGCTTCTTCCTTTCTCTTGTATTTAATTCCCTTTTGCCGTCAGTGATATAGCTTTTGGTTCCGAAACAGACGTTAAACCTATACTAAATTAATTAATTATTTAACTTTCATTTCACAAGTTATCTAGAACTACCTAAATTCTAGAACTAAGAAAACTTAAAGTTCTTCAAATTATAATATATTTCGAAGCATATAATTCTCTGTTATAGAAAAACAGTTTATTGAAGAAATGTTATACATAAATTATTATTATATATTATTTTTATTAAAAATTATTATTATTATATATAAGTCATGGTAACAATATCTACTAGCTGTAATATATTGCAAGTAAGTTTCCCTGGTAATCCATGGTTTTAGTTTTCATTGTCAATTAGTGTAAATAGATCCAATATCATTTTCGATCAATTCTGTTTCGGTCAATTCTCCATTCAATCAATTGTTGTGCGATCAATTTTCCTTTCGATAAATTTTCCATTCGACCAATTTTCCTTTCGATCAATTTTCCTTTCGACCAATTTTCCTTTCGATCAATTTTCCATTCGACTAATTTTTCTTTCTATCAATTTTTTTTTCGATCAATTTTCCATTCGACCAATTTTCCTTTCGATCAATTTTCCATTCGATCAATTTTCCATTCGATCAATTTTCCATTCGATCAATTGCTTTCGATAAATTGTTTTCGGTCAATTGCTTTCGATCAATTTTCCGGATCCCCTGTCCGTGTACTACTCTCTTTTCTATAGTCACCTGACTTATGCCTTGGTTGTTTGGGGAGAGTCTAGTGTTTTCTTGGTTAACAGACTGATTAGTTTGCAGAAGCAGGCGGTCACACTGTTGAACAGTGGTGATGAAAACGAAGATATGTTTGAGAGTTATAAACTGTTGAGATATTCTTATGTATTTCTGTTTTGTTAAATTGTATAGAGTGATTCATGGTACCAACAGTAATATTTTATCTAGATTGACAGATTCTCAGATTCACCAAGACCATTACGCACGCAGGCTAACAGATTGTTTAATTACAAATGTACATTGTAGGCCTGAATTTGAGACTCGGTAGTAGTATTAAGATCTTTAAGCGTAATGTTAAACTTTTTTATTTGAATCAGCAGAACAGTAGATACAACATAGATTGTCTTAAGTTTCATACTTTTACATGATATTCCTTTGTTTATCATTTATTTAGGATACTATGTGCAGCATGTCTAATGTTTATTTATTTTATTTTGTATCTTTGTGTTCGATTAGTTGACCGGTATATTCCACCCCGGTAAATTCCACCCCGGTATATTTCACCCCGGTATATTCCACCCCGGTAAATTCCACCCGGTATATTCCACCCCGGTATATTCCACCCCGGTATATTCCACCCTAGGTATATTCCACCCCGGTAAATTCTACCCCACTTTACAGGTGAGGTTTGTTTAGTTATTAATATTAGTCATTTATTAATACTATATATAATATTGGGTAACTTACATTTTCATGGTATCAAATTAAACCTTTTGCTGGCTAATCACAAGCTGTAAATTTTTCACTTCACATGTAACACACAGCAGAAAGATAGGTTGTGTGAACGCTCTTTATCGGTTGAGGTACGTATTTAGGTTTTTCAATCTCAAGCTGATTTTTTCCCAATCGTGACACAACAGCAATAATAATTGTAAGATGAGGTCATATAGTACTTCTTGTAATATTTATTTCATTTTGAATTTACTATTTTATCTTCTTGTGAAAGTGGTGGTTTTTGGCCGAAGGCTTTTTTCTACGTTCTTTTTTTTTGTGACCAGGAGGTTTTCGATAGGGAGATGAAGATTATTGTACAGGGTTTTAAGACTGGGAGGTTATTGCCTTTTTACATTGAGAGATTTTGACCACTGGAAATTTTGTCCTAGAATCCAAAACAGCAACTTATTAGCAAAGAGCGAAAGCATTGAATGGGTTAATTGGTTGTCTCTGCCAGTCTACCCCTTCCACACCTCATCCAACCATTGTTGTAAAGGCACATATGCAGTTTCATATTAAAAAGGAATTATTATTAACTTGTTCAACACATATACTTTGAAATAAACTACCATGCTAAAAATATTTGTAATTTTCAATTGACTTGAGCTACTTCTAAATATTGTATGAATGTCTCAGGATATTATCTGACTTATTTTCTCATCGGTACGAATTATTTAACAAATGACAATCTAAAAATAAAATCTTTGAATTTTTATTGTCACCCAAATGAGCATTGTCACAGGGGTGGAATTTGCCGGGGTGGAATATACCTGGGGTGAAATATACCGGGGTGGAATATACCGGGGTGGAATTTCCCGGGGTGGAATATACCGGAGTGGAATATACCTAGAACCGTTCGATTATTATGTACTTTTTAATATATATGTTGCCCAAATAGCCACATCGTTGGCTACCAATGGGCTTAATCGATTAAATATCCTTCTTTTAGTTTTTTTTTAAGTCAAGTAATTATTTTGTGAATATATTTTTTTCTTGCTTTATGCTTTTAACATGTGATAGATTAATAAACTTATTATTATTATGTATTATTTCTTCAAAATTCTTCTATACCCTCTAAATTTCAAGCGAGTAAAAAGACTACAATACATCGGAATATTTCGAAACAATAATAGAGCCGATATAGATAAACATATCATTAATGAGTACCAATACCGTAGCTAACTACCATTAACCTAAAAAAACATTAGATACCTAAAACGATGTGCGGGAAGTTCACCGCCGGAAAGTTTACCACACTCAATCAACTACACGGTAAGTTCACCGCAAAAATAATTTAATTCAGTATATAACAGTAATACATCAAACTTATAATAAAATAACAGTATCAGCAACTAAATAGACATCAATTACGTGAATAATACAGGCTTAATTAATTTCTCAATAATTTCTCTGAGGTAGTATTTGGTTATATTGAATCTATCAAAACCTTTAAAGGTTCCCTCCAAGCAAATATTTTTATTGTCCTATTCAACGATGCTAATGTTTCTCATCATATTGCTGCAAACCGCATCGAATTTGGTAGCATATTTTAAATTTCATATGCTTTTAAAGATTTTTATAATCAAAACTCTACAAAACGTATTTTACTTCCGACTTACTAATTTAAGACATTTTCAGCCTGAAGGAAAAGAATGTGCACCATTTGTTTTGATTGTCAACTATAGGTAGTAGGTTTAATAAATCCATTTAATATTCGTGTAAAGGTATAAAATTGAATTAACTTATACATAATAGAAACTTTTATATACTTTATATACTGAACCGAATTGTATGCAGTTTGCGGAATAATGATCGTAGACCTTAGTTCTGTAATATTATGTTATAAACTCATTTTTTTCCCGGAGGCTGGAGAGGACCTTCAAGTTACTGACACTAAAATGACGAGATGTCGTACCTAAACAACTATATATTCCCATGCATTTTAAGTACCTAAGTGGTAGTTTTTTAAATGTAGCAAAAAGAAAAACATATTTTCGACATATAAATTGACAGTGTAATGTTGCACAATTGAGCTGTGAATAATAGCTATCTTATATCATAGGTATTAAGCTATAATCTCCGTTCACTATATAATGCTTACATTATAGCGCTTGCATGAAACCATAAATAATCTTTAGAAAGTAGTCTCATCTACACGTTAAAGGGATAGTAAAGTCAAAATCAAACAATCGCCAAATTGGTTTTAAATCGATTCAAAATATTTAATTATGTAATATTTGAATGTTCGTTTATTTTTAAAATGTTCATATAAAAAGTATATAATAAGTAGAGCTCGGACTTTTATTACCTATAAAAAAGGCATTTTAGGACCTTAAAAAAATACATTTAAGGATCTAAAAAAAGGCAGTTTAGGACCTAAAAAATGCTAATTCTTGAAGTATTGGAATTGAAGTTTATTTCAGACAGATTTTGATTGAATTATAACGTTCTATAAATTTGCCAATATATCCCATCAACTTTACCGACTTACCAAATTATTAAATAGTATAAAAAGCCCAAAATAAGACTTTTCATCATATAAGGAATTTATATTTTAGTACTTTATGGCATTTTAAGGACTTAATGGCATTTTAGGACTGTATGGCATTTATTGACTTTATGGCATTTTATGGCTTTTATGGCATTTTAGGACTTTAAGGCATTTGTCCGGGCTTTAATAATAAGATTAGCGACACCTAGCGGAAGCATTGCCACTCATTAGCATATACGTGAGTATGTTTGTTGTTTTCATATTAATTTAGGTATGCAGTAATCATGCTTTGTTTGCGTCAAAATGGTGAAAATATTATGTGAATTCGTAGACAAGAAGGCATAGTTTTGAAAATAAAGCCATCTCTTCACTTGAGCTAGAGTCTAGGTAGAGATTTAACTCAGTTTGTATGTATACAAGATGGCACCTCTGTTTGTGGCGCCATCTACCGTTAGCATTTGTTAGGAAATGAATTATATATAAAATGATATATCTCCATCTATAAATTTTATTGAACATTGCAATGTCACACGATATACTATATACAAAGCAATCGTTTGACATTAAAATTGTTAAAACATAAAATGACTGTATTGCCCCTTTAAACATTAGTTTATGGAAACTACCCCTTACACTTAAAGGAGGGGTGCGTCTAATTTTCATATCAAATATTTTATCATAATATG
Organism: Caprella mutica; assembly: GCA_947561585.1. Taxonomy (NCBI): domain Eukaryota; kingdom Metazoa; phylum Arthropoda; class Malacostraca; order Amphipoda; family Caprellidae; genus Caprella; species Caprella mutica. The sequence goes on from CANNZV010004249.1 coordinate 37,660, forward strand.
ATAAATAAACATTGATTAGTAACCGATGTGAAATATTTCGTCTCAAATCACTTTATTTTCAGAGAAAATTGAGTTTTTATTAGTCAACATAAGTTTATGCGATCATCTCATAGATGGCGTTTTTTACAGTATTTCCAGAACGTTACAAAACAATCTTCGTGAATGTTTATAGAATGTCTGCTTATCTTCAGAAATATGTTATAAATAATTGAATTTGTGATTTATATACAATATACTAACAAATAAAGTATTTCTATAGCAATAATTTATAATATTACTTGCAGATAATTTATAATATTACTCGCTCAAGGTTTGTGGAAACACAACAAGATGGCGTCTAAAATTCGCGCAAAACTAGTGCTATTTATCGCTAGATGGCACTTTTTCAAAATAAATTAAATTTTCTTTTCATAAGTAAGTATTATTTAGATGAGCAGAGTATAAAATAAAATATGGTGATCCCATGAAAACAATTATTAACAAATGTTAGATTTTACCCGCACCCCACCCCCCTTTATAATGGCATTAACTAAATCCTTTTTTTTGAAATTTGGCTGAATTAAAAATGTTAATAGTCATTTTATTGCCACGCACATATAATAATAATAATTTTAGAATCACTAATTTAGAATCACTTCACATTTTTAAACGCCAACCAATTTTAAACAATAGTGACAGTTCTTATCCTTTAACTTCTAATTAATTTTTAGTTAGGTTTTTTAATGTTCAATAAATATTAGTGTATGTTTTTTATTTTTTATGTTCCATTACAGATTTTATATTAGTTGATAATGATAGCTAGACTATCGAAACGTCCTGTTTTTTTAAAGAAATGTACATTCCAGTACTGGTGTTCCTTTTTATCCTTAATAATAAATTGAATATATGAGGAATGTTTTAGAAATTTTGTAGACATTGTGTATATAGTATTTGAATGCGTTTTCTATTAATAAAAGTTGTTGAACCTTTCCCAAACTTTGATTCAAAGGAGTATTAACTCATATTACTCAAATTGAAACTTACCAAGCGGTGAATTTTCCAGTGGTGAATTGAGGGCAGCGAACTTTCCTGTAATTACCTAAAAGGGTACCTATACCTATAAGCTACCTAGTTAATCGCAAATTTAATTACAATAAAATTTACGATAATACGAGATAATTTTCATCCAGCTTTCTTGTGTTCATTGCAGTTTTCCCTGACACAACATCTAGATTCCTCTTTCCTCAATCAAACTTCTATATATGATATGGTTAATGATGACTAGACGACAATATGTATCTTATATTAACTATAGTACTGGTTACAGACACTTATGAGTAGAGCCCAGATTTCCAGTTCTTATGCTATAAAAGCTATTTTAACTATAAAAGCTATTTTGACTATAAATTAAAAGATAGAACTAGTAATTATGGTATAAACGACTATAAAACCTATGATAAATCATCCTTTACATGCAAAATTTATTTTTAACAGATTATAATTGATAAATTAAACATGCAAGAGACATTCAAATTAGTATATCATTTCGTTCACTTTTTTTTGTAGTAATATATTGCATAGGAAACGTACGAGCTTAATTTTTGGTAAATTATACTGAATTGAAAAAATGAATAAATCACTACTCAATACAGTATTATATTATGTAGTATTCTTAAATAAATAGAATGATACATGAAGAATGAAGATATGCCCATTAAGATAAATATATGGTATTAATATATTGTGACAGATTAATGTTGCTCTTTGTGTAAAGAAGTTTCTTAGAGCACACACATTTATGAACGTGTTAGTTAGTTGAGTGCTCATGTTGTAAAGACAAAACATGCTCAAAGTGAAACAACCCGAAACTGTTTGGAAGTTGAAAGAAACTTTTCAAAATTGAAAATAATTTTAAGTGTCAAGAGACTATAAGTATGGCAACTGAAAATGTCAATAAAATGTTGGTAATTTCTCGTAATGAAGTTTAATTGTTTCATTAAAAAGTAGCATATTTATTATATTAAGATATATTTTATTTTATTTGTTCTATGTATGTTTACCTTAGTATGACTGCTCTGTGAATATTTTAACTATAGCTCTTCTTTATCCTTATTTTTCATATTATAATCAGACCTTACTAGATAGAGCAGTTTTTTCTTGTGTCAGCCACAGACAATGGTAACTCTATCGTTACCTTAGGCAGGTCACACTATTGAACTGTTCATCTCATATACATTCCATATAAACTACTTTCCTATATCTCTCTTCTTATTTTCTTTTCTCTTAAACTATTTCATTATATTTATTAGGCACTATTCACATGGCAGTCTCTCTGCTGTGTGCATACATATTACTTTCCGTGTTTTTCAATTTATTATTAATATTTTAATTTTTCATCATTATATTTACAGATTAACTTGAAAATGTCTATAGTAGTAAGACGAAACGTCGTTATTTTTATTTCATTGTGCAAATTTTATTCGAGAATTGTTTTAAATAAAATAAATATAGAAACTAAAACAAGTTTCCGTTCCTTGGAAAAAAGTATTTTTAAATTTGAAAAAATAAACGCTGATTTGATATTTCTAAAATATTAAGAATTATTGTTATTGTTATTGCATTTGGTTTGTGCTGTTTTATTTGAGTTTCGCGTTTTATTTGAGTTTATATTTTCTTAGTTGGCTGTGACTTGGACAAAATAGCTTTTTGGTAAATTATGTTTAGTTTTCATTCATCTTGTTAGTTTTTTGTAAAATAAAAGCTACGTATAAATTAAGAAACATGGGCTTTATTTACTATTCATTAAACTCATAGTTTTATATATACGATATTATACCTATACATTTGCCATTAATTGTTGCGTAAGTTCTGTAAATAATAATTAAAAATCAACTATTAATAAATAAACAAGAATGGCATAGTTACTATGAATTTATTTAAGTTTCTATAATGTGGATAAAAGAAAGGAAATGCATCAATTTTAGGACACACTCAGCTATTATAAGAACTATTTTTACCGACTTTGAAACTCTTTTTTAGAGCTATAAAAACTTGTTTTGGGCGCTATTTCGACTAGTTTCGTTAGAACTATAAATCCGGGCTCTACTTATATATGAGACACGAGCTACATTCAGCTACATTTCGTAATCCTAACCATAGGAAAGGATTCACGATAAGATCTATATGGACTAATTGGATTGCTGTAAATCTCTAACGCTATTTCCCTATTTAATAAATCCTAAGCATTTCTCATATCAGTTGAATCAAAATTAAATTGTTGAGCCAATTCTTGAATTGCGGCATGTCTCTCATTCCTATTCTTGTAGTCAACATGATCAGTTTACCATGTTTCAATAGCTTGAATAAAGGCTACGATCTTGTCGTTATTCCAATCCATATGTGGTGACACTAATCACACTCTTTATTAAATTCTAGTTTACTCTTAGGTTCCAATATTTTCTTCCCTTCTTAAATGTTCTAGAATGTTCTCTTTGTCCCTTTTTATGTTTAAACTAATAGTAGGTATTTTTCATTTATTATTTGTATAGTTGCCTAGTATATTTATCTACGTTTAGTTTTTAGAATAGTTTTATATTTAGATTTTCCTTATCACTTCATCTAATATTATAATTAATTAGGAATATAGAAAAGGCTGGCATTGAGCTATGTGCCAAGTGCACGTGGTTACACTCGCAGTATATAAAGTGGTGGCGTGCTCTAGCTTCCTCTTCTACTCCTTGAACTCAACAAGTCATGTTGCAGTTTTAGAGCGCTCCTCCACGGTGTCTATCATCCTACGCAGTGGGGAGCTTCTACCTACTCCTTAACAAATGGTAATAATTTAATCTGGTACAACTTCAAACCAACAGTCATCTAGCTACCTTACCACACAGTCGTGAACTACCTACAGACCTACTACGAGTTATAAACTGTTAACTTCGCTAACCAAAGATTGCCACCAAACTTCTAGAATATTACCAAAATCATACCTTAATTATTTCATTCTAATAGTTAATTAAGCATTTATCAACCATATTATCTATTTGTGATTAGAAAATTATTATCATATCTTATATAGGTAGGCAACATTTCAATATAATCAATTAAACTATTCATGTGTTTCATTAACCTTGGTTGGTATCCTCATAATAATATATTAAGCTATAAATTAAATTAAAAGTGAAGAAGCAAAACTATTAAATTATCAAATTAATTAAATAACACAATCTAATCTAACTACCTAATAATTAATCAAACTAAATTCTCGCTTTAAATAATAGTAAACCTTATTTGAATACCCACTTTACATATTTCAATGTAGTGTGCACAAACACTCATGCAAATGTTCTCTCTCCATGAGCGGAAGCAAGAAAGAGTGACCGTGCAAAATGTTCCTGCTTCTTCATACGAGTCCACTGAAAAATGTGTACGCATACAAAAGTTCGCAGCTGTTTGCGTAATATGTTAAAGTGTCCATGTACAATTTGTTAGTGTACTCATATGCTGTTCCATCGAAACATACATTTGTGCAGCACAGTGCCGCACACTGGTGGAAGCGCACCTTTAGTTAGGTTAAGATTAATTTGAGTACAATTAACGACTTCCAAATTACTTATATATCCTTGCAAAATTGATTAAAGCTTCTAAGCTTAGTCAAGTAAATTTTCCGTTGTAAAATATTGTAAACAAATTCTTTGAAATAAATTCAAATAAATCGTAATTTATTTTTTCCGTTTTTTAAGTAATTTTGCATTTCTGTCTGCACTAAAACAGTCCAAAGGTCATTCTGTCGATCATGTACAAACTTATTTTGTTGCCTAAAGGCTAAAGGGTAATTCGTTATCTTTGTTAGACTATCTAGGTATAAACTTCTATTTCGTTATCATTGATTATACTGTCGTACGATCACCTCGTCTTATAAGTTAGTTGGTACTATCTTACTTGTATTGATGTGTTCCATTAGATGATATTGATAGTACTGTACATGTATGATGTAAGTTGTAACATAGCTATGTTATGTACAGTAACATACAGTATATACTGGACCTACTCCTTAGGTTTATTTTCGGTACTGTTTATTAACTTCACTACCTAACTAGTAACTAGTAGGTACTGTGTTGATAATTGCAATAGAATGACCAGTCTGATTAGAAGATTAGGACCGTTGGCATTAGGTAATAATGTAATTGATAATTTGAATTTTGATTCATGCTTTTAATTGCTTTAGAATTATTATATTATTTAGGCCATTTTGAGATAAATATGGAACATAACATGATAACATAATGTAGCTAAAGTAGCTATTCCATCCAGACGGCAGACTGCAGGCTTGCAAAGTAAAATAGTGTACCGAAAGGGTATCTTAACAGATAACGAGGTAAATGAATGTAGCCAACTTGGTATCTTTTATTCACTCACGCTCGTAAACGATAAGTTTTTCAGAATACGAGATTTACAAACAACAATAGATTATTGACATATAATTAGTTATTAAGTTACTTATCAACAAGTTATTCAGAAAAGTCACGTATCTAAAGTCTACAAATTGATTTGATCGGTAATACAAATATAACAATAACGTAGATTTCGCACTATAATAATTTCAACATGGAAAAAACTGAACTTACCAAGTAAGTGCACGAGTAATGGCGTGTAAGGCTTTTGAGAAGTAGAATCTTTCATAGTACACATAAGGTATAATTCGATACGTACATTGTGAATAAAAATGCCTGGAACAAAATAAAGGTTTCAAGGCTATGGTAAATGGAACGAATTACTAGCACATGAAGCGACGAATGATAAAACTATTAAATGCACAAATGAAAAGGAACTAGTAGCTAGAGTATAAAAAATCAGAAGACTGGTATATATCAGGAATACCTACTACTAAATCTCACAAGTAAAAAGGTATCCGGTGCCACCCTAACTTGACAGTCCGCTATATACCCCCACTGTCCTAAAGCAGACCAGTTAGGCAACTCAGATATAATTGATTTTGTAAGAGATTTGAGAAACTATGAATTAAGTTTTGCATGAATTAAGGTTTTATAATAATAAAAGAAAAAAACGCTACATAACACACAGTCAATCACGGTTATGCTACAAGCACGGAGACATACATGAATGAATGAATGAATGTCAGAAGCACGACGTTGAAGTTTCTTCCAAACCTACAGAGGCTAATACCCTAAAAGGAATTCGAAAATTACCCTAAATTTGGTTATAACCAGACTAAAAAGAAATTATCATGGTGAACATGACAAATAGTATGCCATGTTTTAAAGTTTGGACAAAGTCGCCAGTATATTGGCGACTTTTGAGGGGTTAAATAAGTTGAAAAAATGTAAATAACAAGTAAATCACTCATATAATAGTCTCAAGAGATGCACATGCATAAGAAATGAAGCATAATGATGTTTCAAACTTTCAAAGTGTAAAATCTTCACTAGAAAGTCAAATTTCTCCTTTAAAGTATCTAAAATGTGGCGACCTGGATCCAATTTCTCACTATACTGTGGCGACTTCCATACCACCCTTTGAAACATGGATAGTATGTCTCATAAACTCGCCAATTGTCACTCCCGAGTCTGCAGAATGTGTCTCTTCTCCCGCAGAGATTTTAATTTGAGAGAGACAGTAGCAGATTTATAATCTCCCGCAGCTAAATTAATGGTAACATAGGAATTAATTCAAAATCTCCCGCAGCTAAATTAATGGTAATATAGGAATTAATTCAAGATCTCCCACAGAGATCTCCAATTTCTAAAAATTCAATCAAAAGCTCCCGCAGAGAGTCTTGGAAAAATGTTCCATATTCTGCAGACTGGGTCTCTCCAGCTCTCTCCAAATTTCAACAAATTCTCTCCAAAATGATCAAATTATCATAGGTAATTCTTTCCAAAATATTGAAAATGACATTGTAGCATTGGAGAAAATAGATAAAACTCTCCATTTCTATTTCCATTAG